>JAGSMW010000257.1:0-11959 GCA_029286795.1 Byasa hedistus
GGAAGACGAATGCTGGCAGGTCTTCGGGCTGACAGCGCGCGCCGCGGCCGATCGAGGCCCGCCACCGCCAGCCCGACCTGGTCATCCTCTACCTGTGCCTGCGGACAGCCGATGGCAAGCAGGTCCTGACCGAGCTGCGCGGGTGTCCTCCGTGCCCGTGCGCGTGCTCCTCTCCGCGCGCGAGTCGTGATGACTGAGAAGGTGGCCGCATTGGATTGACCGGCGCCGACGACTACCTTGTCAGGCCCTTCGGCGTGCCGAGCTGCTGGCCCGGCTTGCCGTGATGCTGCGCCGCAGCCAGCAGCTGGTCGCCTCCGGTGGGGCGGGCGCACCGTCCCGCGTCCAGCAAGGTGCACTTCGTCCCGGTGCAGGTGGACTCTTGCCAACAGCCCTTAGTTCGGCGCGCGGGGCAGCCGGTGCACCTCACGCCCATCGAATTCCGCCTGCTGCGGCCCTGATCCCGCCCAGGGCCGTGTGATGGACCGCACCGACCAGCTGCTGCCTCGCAGGTCTGGGGCCCCGAGTACCTGAGTCCGCCGCCCACTACACACCTGCGCGTGCACGATGGCCAATCTGCGCCAGAAGATCGAGGACGAGCCGGCCCAGCCGCGCCACCTGGTACCGAGCTGTCAATGTGGGCTACCGGCTTGTGGGGCTGGGCGGTGAGGCATCCCGGGATCGGTATAATCACGCCTCTCCGAGGAGCGTTGCAAGCGGCCCCCCACACATCAGGCGTTGTCCGAGTCTCGTAGTCATCCCTTCAAAGACGCTCGCCCACGCTTCTGTGCGGTGAGCTTTTTTTTTCGTCTCCCGCAGAACGTGGTTTTTTCCTTCATCTTTTGAGAAAACATGAACGCTGCTGTTCGTCCACGTTTTCCGGCCGACACGGCCATCGCTGACATTTCGCTCGCTTGCCTGGGGCCTCAAGAAATCCGGATCGCCGAACCGAACACACCATCCCGGCCTGATGCCACGCGCGAGGAATTTTCTTCCGCTGCCCAGCCCCCTCACGGCGCGTCTCATCACCGGCTCGCTGCACATTGAACTCATCCAGACGGCCGTGCTGATCGATAACGCTCAAGGCCCGGGCGCTAATTGCGCTGGGCTTCGTGCAAACCTCTTCTCGACTCAGACCACGCTGCTGCCGGCCCTCGGCGGAACCGGCACGACCCGTGTTCGCCATCAAGGGCGAATCGCTGGCCGACTACTGGGACTACACCCCCCGCATCACTTTGAATTCGGCAGCGCCGGCACCGAAGGCGAAGGCCCGAACATGATCCTGGACGACGGCGGCGACTGGCCACCATGCTGCTGCACCCTGGGCATGCGCGCCGAAAAGGAACCTTCCTGGCTGGACCACCCCGCCTCCGAAGAAGAGAAGATCGCCTTCGCCGCCGCCATCCCGCCAAGCTGGCCCAGGACTCCCACCTGGTACACGCGCAAGAGCGCCGCACATCATCGCGTGAACCGAAGAGACCAACGACGGGCGTGCACCGCCTCAACGAGATGTCGGCCAAGGGCACGCTGAAGTTTCCGTGGGCCATCACTCAACGACTCCGTCACCAGATCAGTGCGAACAACCTCTACGGGCTGCCGTGAATCGCTGGGTGGACTTCATCAAGCGCGCCACCGACGTGATGATCGCCGGCAAGGTTGCCGTGTGGCCGGCTACGGCGACGTGGGCAGGGCTGCGCCCAGCGCTGCGCGCGCTGTCGGGCCCAGTCTTGGGTCCACCGAGAATCGATCCCATCAACGCCCTGCATGCGGCCATGGAAGGCTACAAGGTCGTGACCATGGAGTGGGCAGCCGACAAGGCCGACATCTTCGTGACCACCGACAGGCAACCGCGACAATCAATCCGCCACGAGGCACATGGGGCCTGAAGAACGAAGCCATAGTCCTGCAACCTCGTCCACTCTTCGACAACGAAATCGACGTCGCCCCATCGAGCGTACCAGTGTAATAGATCCAGCCCCAGGTGGCACATCACCTTCCCTGACGGCAAGAAATCATCCTGCTGGCCAAGGGCCGCCTTGTGCACCTGGGTTGCGGCCAATCCGGGCCACCCCAGCTTCGTGATGATCGCCTCGTTCAGCCACCAGACCATCGCACAGATCGAGCTGTTCCACCAAGCCCGACGCCTCGAGTCGGCAAGGTCTACGTGCTGCCCAAGATCCTGGACGAGAGGTCGCCCGCCCCGCCTGCACCTGAAGAAGGTCGGCGCCATGCTGACCGAACTGACGGACGGCCATGCCTGCCTATATCGGCTGAGCAAGCAGGTGCCCCTACAAGCCCGAAACTATCGCTATTAAGCACCCCCTGAGCGGCTTGCGCCCTTCCCTCTCTACATTGCGTCGGCAAGGGAGGGGACGACACCCTCGCGGCGGGCGGCCCTTGCTTCGTTGTCCCTGATTTGGGCCCTGCCATTGTGGGGTTGGCGCGCCGCTTGCGTCATTGGTTTTATAGATTTCCTGGAACGACGCTATGCGCGCATATGTAGTTTTTGGTTGGAAGCCGGCCATGCGGCCACGGCGCGTCGCAGGCCGCGGCTGATTTGAGCGGCGTGCAATGGCGCATGACGCCGCTGGACGGCCTTGGAAAAGGTCCAAGAACGGCGACGAGATTCCTGCGGTGCCGAGCTGCAGCTGCTGGACGGGGCCGAGGCCCGGTTCATCTCGCGCGGCGGGCTGAAGCTGGAAGGCCGCTGGGCGGCCACCAAGCTGTCGGTGCAGGTCTGCGCTGCCTGGACGGTGGGCCGAGCACGGGCGTTTCCTTTCACCGACTGCCTGCTGCAGCATTCTCCGCCAGGTCATCCGGCGTGGTGTGGCCATGGCCGTTGCATGACCGGCTGCGCTCGGATGTGCGTGTGATCTGCGTCGAGGGCTCAACGGCGCCGCGGTGACGGCCGAGGCCTGCAGGAGTCCGCAGGAAGTGCTGTCCGAACGCTGGAGAGATCCCGACACAACGACACCCAGCCCGTGGCGCCCTATGCTGGATTCGCAACGGCGGTCTGGTCGATGAAGACTACTACGACAGCGACGAGCGCCAAGGAAAAAGAGATCGAGGCTGAGGCCTCAAGGCCGAGCGGCGCGCCAGGGGCACGGCCGGGAGAAGGCCGGTTGCCACTCACGCCGCCGACGCGCCGAGTTGTGCCGACGTGACATCACCGCCGCAGTCGACTTCGTCACGGCGATCTGTCCTTCATCTCGCTGACCCGGTGTTCTGCCGGGCCGTCCACGCGCCTTGCTCAAGCCGCATGCCCAGCTGCTGATGCTGGTCAAGCCGCAGTTCGAACTGCAGAGGCCTGGCAGGTCGGCATGGCGGCATCGTGCGCGATGCGGCCCTGTTTTCACCGAGTGTAGCAGCGACATCCGCACCTGCCTGGGCGAGCTGGGCTGTGGTCAGGGCTGGATGGGAAGTCGGTCCATCGAAGGTCGGTACGGCAACCGCGAATTCTTCGGTCATGCCCAGCAGGCGGCGTGGTGAAGGAGCCCTGCACAGCCTGAAACGAGGACTAGGACGAACCCCGTTCGGCCTGAAAGCAGCGCCCAATCGCTGTCCCGCACCGTGCTGCGCGAGCAGCGCAACGAGCGTGTGATTCGACACCAGCACCGAGTTTCGGCGTGGCCGGCCCGGGCCGCGCCAAGCTGCGCAAACGCAACGAATGAAACACTGAGCAGTGAGTCCTTACATGGCTTTCGATCACTTCGAATTCTTCCCGACCAGACGCCCGAAGGCGCGCAAGCATGTGGCAGGTGCGCAGAACCTCTATGCGCCGCAAGCCCCATTTCTGCTACCGTCACCTATGGCGCGGGCGGCTCACGCAGGCCGGCACGCTTCAACTGGTGCGGACATCCAGAGCGAAGGCGTCAAGCGCGGCAATCGTAACATTATCCTGCTGGGCGCCAACTCCCCGACAAGGGTCTTGCCGACTGCAGGAGCTTCAAGCCATGGGCGTGCGCCGATCGTCGCTCTGGCGCGGCGACCTTCCCAGCGGCGTATGGCCTGGGAGGTGAATTCCAGTACGCCAGCGACCTCCGTGGAATTCATCCTCCCGAGTTCGGCGACTGGTTCCACACATCGAGGTGGCAGCCTATCCGAGGTCCACCCGCAGGGCGAAATCCCCACATTCCGATCTGAAGCGTTTTGGCGCTACAGTGCGCGCTGGCGCGGATTCCCGCTATCACCCAATATTTCTTACAATGCCGACGCCTACTGCCAGTTTCGTTGTGCGGCGCGCGGCATGGGGCACTTGATGCACCGGTTGTTCCCGGCTCATGCCCATCACCACACACCAGCTCTACGCGCTGATCGCTTCCTCGGACGCCTGCGGCGCCGAGATCCCCCCCGCGCTGGATCCGCCTGCGTCTGCAGGCTTACGGAAGACACGGCCGTCCCATTCGCGCCTTCGCCTCGATGTCCGGTCCGTCTATGCGAGCAGTTGCGCAGCCAGGGCGCTTCCCGGGCTGCCTTCTATACGATGACCAGAGCGTCCGGCCAACGCTGGAAATCTGCGATCGAATTTGTGGCCTTTGAGCGCGCAGCCAACTTGCGCCTGCCCCGGGCGGCCCTCTAAACTTGGGAACGGTCAGGCGTTCCCTGGAGGTTTTTGCCCATGGATCGTAATTTCGACTCCTGCTTGCGCTGGCTGCCATGTGTGCCATCACCGGCCACCCTTGCTGGCTGCGCACCGGCTCCCTTGGCGAAAACCGAATGCCCGATCCGGCTCCCTGATGGCCGGTTCTGCTGGTCGGCAGGTGCGAAGCCATGGTGAAGGCCAGGACCCCTGTGGCCGTTCCCTCCGCAGGCAAGCGCAGCAGCCGGCGCCTCGCGGCCCACGCGCCTGCCCAGCAGATCACGGAATGCCAGGCCCTCCGAACCGGCTTCGCCCGAAGAGAGTGCAGGACACTTCCCTCCAATCCCGATTTCGCCCTCGTTCCCTAGCGCGACAGCGACAGCAAGGCCTGGCCTCTGGTATGGCCCGGGCCGGCAAGGGCCGGGGACGGCAAGCGGCGAACGTTTCGACAAGGAAGAACTGACGGCTGCCACCGCAGCTTCGCCTTCGGCAGCCGTGTCTGCGTGCGCAGGCCGCGACAGGCAGGACGGTGGTGGTGCGCATCAAGGACCGGGGGCCGTTGCGCCCGGCCGCGTGATCGACCTGAGCCAGGCGCTTGCGCACGGAGCTGGCATGGTCGGCATGGGCATCAGCCCGTGGAGATGCTGCGCTCGACGAAGGGGAGGAAGACTTGCCCCGAGACCCTGGTCACGGCGAGGAAGCCGAGTAGTCTGACTCAAGAAGACTCAGCAGGGCCAAGGCACAGACACAAACCAAACGCAGGCGCGGACCAAGGTTAGGCAAAGGCCGGTCCGGCGCGGTTCAGGCCAGGCCGCCCGCATTCCAGGCCCAATGCACGCACGGCCGTGGCCAGCCGTGCCGCCCCTGCCGCGAGGCCGGTTGGCGAAGGCCGCAGCGCCCGCCGCAGCCTCGGCCACGGCAGTGGCCTCTGCGCGTCGGAGCTCCGCGTGAACCGTGTCAGCCGCACGATTCGAGAGTGAAGGCCGCAGTTCTCTCCTGACGAGACAGCTTGACCAGCTGCGGCATGCCGGCTTGAGCTGTTCCTTGAGATTGACGGCGGATTTATCAGGACCATGCCGCGGGCCGGCAGGCCGCCGCGCTCCGACGTATGTTGATCTTGACAGTGAGGAAGCTCACGTGCAGCCAGCTCTTGCCGGGCTTGGTGGTCATGGTCTTCAGGCGGCGCGGCCAGATCGTGCGCTCGGGTGGCGCGGATGTCGGATACCAGGACGCATAGGTGCATGTGCAAAAAGCGCTTGAGGCTGTCGGCCGCCATGTCCAGCACCTTGGCGTGTCGCTCTTGAGCTCGTAGCTGGGGTCGCACAGCACCAGGGCGCGGCGCGGAAGGTGGCCGGCAGAAGGCAGGAACTTCTTGATGCCCTCGAAGCCGTCCTCGTGCAAGCAGGCCACATGGCAGGCCCCGCATGCGAGCTGGGGCAATGTTGCCGCCAGCTGAGAGAATGTCGGTGGGGATGCAGCTCGAAGACCTTGAGCTTATGGTCGCGCTCCTGCACGCGCAGCAGGGACTGGATGATGAAGGGCGAGCCCGGTATTGCGCAGCTGCGCGCCCTGGTTGAAGGAGCGCACCGTGGCCAGTAGGCCTGCAGCAACCGGTGTCTACTCTTCCTCCTTGGCCTGGGCCAGGCTCATGCGCCGCGTGCGGACTCGCCGCTCTTGTTGGCGTATTCTCCGTCCGTCGGTACAAGTCCCGGCCCGGCGTGTGTGTCCAGCACCGTGAGGGCGGCAATCCCTTCTGGAGGAGGGATTGGCAGGTGGGATCAGCACGGTGTGCTTGAGCACATCGGCATGGTTGCCTGCATGGAGGGCGTGGCGGTAACTGACATAGGCGTATGGTAACAAGCGCGCTGCCGGTGGTTGTCCGTGGCGCTGAAGATGGGGACCGGCGCTGAAGGCCAGGCGGCGCAAGGGGGGATGGCGAGCCTGCCAGTTTTTGTATAATGGAGGGCTTCGCAGCGATTTTAGGGTCCCGCGGCGAAGTTTACACAGTCCCCGCCTAAGGCTTTCCTTCCTTTTTGAAGAAGCCGCCGACCGCGGAAAAGGACCCGCCAAACCTTTCTTGAAGAGAAAACTCATGTCTACATTCAGCGCAAAGCCCGCTGAGGTGCACACGAGTGGTTTGTGATTGAACGTCCCACCGATAAAGGGCTCGGACGTTTCGCCAGCGAAGTGGCACTCGTCTGCGCGGCAAGCACAAAGCCATTTACAACACCCACGCGTCACTATTGACCACCGGCGACTTCATCGTCATCATCAACGCCTCCCAAGCTCAAGGTCACCGGCACCAAGAACCTGGACAAGGTGTACTACCGCCACTCTGGTTTCCCCGTCGGGCATCACTCTGCCCCACCAACTTCCGTCGACAGATGCAGGCCAAGTTCCCGGCCTGCTCTGAAAGCCGTCAAGGGCATGCTTCCAAGGGTCCCCTGGCTACGCAATGATCAAGAAGCTCAAGGTGTACGGCGGTGCTGAGCAGCCCCACAAAAACCGCCCAGCAGCCCAAGGCTCTGGGGGGGGGAAAAAAATCTAATGGAGACCTAGATTATTTTGTGATTGGTACAATGGCACCGGCCGTCGCAAATCCATCGGTCGGCGCGCGTGTTCCCATGAAAGGGCTCCTTCAAGATTAACCAGTGAATGGCAAGGACATTCAGGAATACTTTCGTGGCCGCGAAACCTCGATCATGATCGCAAGCAGCCCCTGGCTCTGACGAGCAACCTGGAAGCTTCGACCTTCAATGAAAACCGTTTCCCGGGTGGTGTTGAAATCCGGCCAGGCCGCGCTACCCGCCACGGCATCACCGCGCCCTGATCCGACTATGACCCAGCGCTCAGCCTGCCCGTCCTTGCCAAAGCCGGCTTCGTGGACGCGTGACGCTCGTGAAGTCCCGACGTAAGGAAGGTCGGCTGCGCTCCGCACGCCTCGCCAAGCAGTTCTTCCCAATCGTTATCCGCTGGCACTGCACAGGAAGGCCCCCCCGGGGCTTTCCCCAGAAAAAACCGCCTTGTCCGGCGGTTTTTTTCTTGGCGATGCAAACCCTTCGCATTCAACCTTCGCCGTTGTGACCAATGTCCCCACTTGCAACTGTCGTCAAGCCGGCTCCCCGGGAATTCCCGAGCCCTTTGCGGACCATTTCTGGCAATTGAGAACTTCCGAGTAATCCCCATTAGCGCCGTCGCAGAAATCACCGAAACCACCACCGCCGAAATGCCCACCCCGATCGTCTTCACCGACAGCGCACTGCCAAGGTGGCCGATCTGATCTCCGAGGCAGGCAACCCTGACCTTAAGCTGCGCGTGTTTTCGTGCAAGGTGGCGGCTGCTCGGGCTTCCAGTACGGCTTCACCTTCGACGAGATCACCAACGACGACGACCGAACCATGACCAAGAATGGCGTGTCGCGCTGCTCGACCGCCTGATCTACCAGTACCTGGTGGGTGCCGAGATCGACTACAAGGAAGACCTGCAGGGCGCGCAGTTCGTGATCAAGAACCCCAACTCCTCACCCCCTGCGGCTGCGGATCGAGCTTCTCGGGTAAGCCTTGTCGGCCGCGCTCATTGAAGCCCGCAGCAGCCCGCCGCACAACACTCCACGCAACCTCGCGCGCAGCAAATGCGCGGCGGTTTTTTAAACGCCTGCGCCCTTCCTGCCTTGCCATGATTCCTAAACAAAGCGCTTCCGCCTCCTCCACATCCTCCTCGCGTTCGGTGGCTGCTATGGCTTGTGGCCATCGCCCTTTTTTCATGCAACGCTTGGCCGGCCACCACTCGTCAACACCGCGTGCCACCATGGCCGGGCCTGGGCGAGAGCGCCTCTGCGCATGCAGTCGGTCATCGTCGCCTACTCGCTGACCATGGCCATGCTGATCCCGGCCTCGGGCTGGATGGCGTACCGCTTCGGCAGCGCGGCGCGTCTACCGTGTGGGCTTGCGGCTGTTCGGCTGTGTCGGTGATTGTCGCGCGATTGCGCCAACCTGCAGCTGAGTGTGTCCGGCGCGCGTTGCGGCAGGGCATGGGCGGGGGCGCCTGCTCATAAGCCGGTGGTGCGGCTGCCGTGCTTTCGGCAGCCTTTCCCGCGCGTCATTCCAAGGCATTACTTCGTGGCCATCCCCGGCCTGGTCGTGCCTCTGAATCGCTCCCCCCACGCTGTGCGCTGGATGGTGGATTCGTGAGCTGGCACTGGATCTTCCTGGTCAAACGTGCCGTGGGCCTGATCGGCCTGGCCGCCACGCTGCGCTTCATGCCCGTGGCGAGACCGCTTCGCGTCAAGCGCTTCGACGGCGTGGGCTATGCGCTGCTGGCCTTCGGCATGGTGGCCGTGTCGCTGGCGCTGGACAGCATGGTCGGGCAAGGGCATCCATGGCGCCATGGTCTTCGTGCTGCTGATCTTCGGCCTGCCCGCCTGGCCTGCCTACTGTCTGCGACGCGCATTGCTCCGGCCAACCCCGCTGTTCGCCCCCGAGCTGTTGCCGTGCCAGCCTGCGCGTGGGCCTGCTGGGCAACCTGTTCTCCGCCACTGGGCAGCTCACTGCATGCCCTTCCTTCCTGATCCCGCTGGTGCTGCAGGTCCTGCCTGGGTTCCTTCCGCTTGCGGGGCCGTCATGATGATGCTGCCCACGGTGCTGGCCAGCATGGCCATGAAGCGCCAGACCACCACGCTGATCCAGCGCATCGTCTACCGCCGCGTGCTCATTTGCAACACCCTGGTGCCTGTCGCTGATGATCGCCAGCTTCGGCACGGTCTCCACGGCGCTGCCGCTGTGGGTGGTATCGTTCCAGCTCATGCTCTTCGGCCGCAACAACTCCATGCAGTTCACGGCCATGAACAACCGTCAGCTCAAGGACCTCGATGCCGCAAACGCAGCAAGCTCGGCAACAGCCTGCTGTCCATGGTGCAGATGCTGGCCATGGGCATGGGCGTGGCCGCCGCCAGTTGCGGTGCTGGCCGGTTTCAGCGAATGGTTCGGCGGCGACACGCCGCAGCAACACCCTCAATGCCTTCCGCGCCACCTTCGTCTGCATGGGGGCGCGGGACGTGGCCTCGACCATGATCTCTCGCAGCGGGCGACGTGAGATGTCGGCCCCAAGCCTCTGGAGCCGGCCGAGCACGAGTGGGGCTGTGCATAGCTTTTGAACCCTGAACCGCTGCAATCCACACTTTTGTTGCGGGTTTACCCTTGTTTTTTGGCAAGATATATGGCAGCCCGCATTAGGAAATACGAGGCGTCTATGCGTTTTGGGCGGGGCTGGGACTTAAGCTCGGGTACATCCGCAGAGGGACTTACGCAAGCAGGAACGCAAACACGCCATCGCCAACAGGCCCAGCGGCTTTCTTCCTCGGAATTTGCGTAAGTCGTGATCCGAACAGTCCACGCACCAGCAGTTGGCCCCCACGAGCATGAGCCAGAGCCCCAGTTCCAACCCATCAGCTTCTAGCCACAGCGGCCAGACGTCGATTGGTACAGGGGCCGCATCCCACGCGCTCGTGCTCGACTGGCCTGAGCGGCGAACGCGCGCTGCACCGGCAACCAAGGAGGGATGCAACGAAGGGACTGCACGGCGCCTGCCACCGTGGTCATCGCCGAGCTGGCGAAGACGGAGCGCCGACGACGTGGGCGGCCTGCAGAGCAGACGGTCAAGCTGCATCCAGTCTGCCACGCTGCACGGCAAGGCGCTGTTCACGGTGGAGGACGTCAAGGGCCAGTGCGCGGCAAGCAGGGCTGTGCCACCGCAAGCCCGCAGGCGGTGCCGAGCTGCACCCCGTGCAGCAGGCGCTGGTGGACTGTCACGGCTCCAGTGACGGCTTGCACGAAGGGGGCTTCGTCGAGTCCTGTGGTCGGCCTACGAGCAACCACCAGCCAGGCCGGCACGCGCCCCTCGCGCCAGCAGCTGGCCGCGAGCTGTCGGGCAATCTGTGCCGCTGCACGGGCTACCGTCCCATCCTGGACGCAGGCCAGAGAATTGTTTCGACCTGCCCGCCACGCGCATGGCCACCACGACCCTTGGTGCAGGGCACTGCAGGGCCTGCGCGCGCAGGATGCCGGCTTGGACTTAGCCGGCCGCCAACGCGCCCCAGGGCGGCCGTGTGGTGGACAGCTTCCACGCTCCGCGCACGCTGGACGAGCTGGCCGCCGTGTGCGAGGCCAAGCCCCGCGCGCGGCTGGCTGATGGCAGGCTCCACGATGTGGGCGTGGTGACCAAGCCGTTCCGACGGACCTGGGGCGACATTCGTCTATGTGGGCGACGTGCCGAGATGAAGCGCGTCGAGGAGCGCCACGGTGCGGAGGAGCCGGACGGCGGCGCGAGCTGTACATCGGGCCGGTTGCCTCCGTGAATCGCCTGGTCCGCGCTTGTCGCAGCGCTTCGAGGGGCTGACCGACGTCTGGCTGCAGCTTTGCTCCGTGACCATCGGCATGCGGGCAACATGGGCGGCAACGTGGCCAATGGCTCGCCCATTGGGCGACTCCCCTCCCGTGTGAGGCGCTGGACGCGCAGATCGAGCTCGCAAGGGCGCACGTCGTGCGGCGCAGCCGCTGCATGAATTTCTATCTGGACTACATGAAGAACCAGCTGGAACCGGGCGGTTCGTGCAGGCCCTGGCCGTGCCGCGGACGTGCACGGCGCCAGACCCGTGCCTACCAAGATCAGCAAGCGCTTTGACTGCGAACATCTCGGCATAATTTATTTTGAAATGAATAACCATTGATTAACAACGAGGGATGCTATATTTATTTATAACTTACCACAGTAGTACTTATTTAGAGTTCATTCAAGTGAATTATCCTTCAGCATGTTTATCAAAACTAATATAACTTTAACTTTTTGGAAATTCTTACTTGCAACTTTTTTCGTATCACAATAAGTCATATGGCAACATTATCGAATCCTCTCGAAACCGTATTGAAGAAAGGGGCAAACATAAAAATAGTCACTATTTAGAACGAGACAGCGAGAAAACATACAATACGTGATACAAAATAAAGTTTTTTTTTTACTTTCATTACTACCCTGCTAATCATTGGCTACTTCACAATAACTGTCTAGAACTTTCTAGTTCTTTCCTCTCCTCGAACTCGCGTTATTATAACAAATAAAAGTTTTCTACATTTCATTCAGCATATAAATATTTAAAAAATTAACTAAACAATAATAGTAACAGCTTAGTAACTCATATGAAATTTTATGAGTAAAAAACTATGCAATTTCTTGTGAGTTTGTTTTCGGTAATCTTTGAAACTTCTAGACAGACTTTGCAAAGACTTTCACTGTCCTACAGCTGATATTATGAGGCATAACTTAAGCTACTTTTTAACATAAATTGTTAAATATCGCAAACAACTTACGTAGACGTTTGTACTGAGAGAT
>JAGSMW010000258.1:0-11136 GCA_029286795.1 Byasa hedistus
GAAATGAATAACCATTGATTAACAACGAGGGATGCTATATTTATTTATAACTTACCACAGTAGTACTTATTTAGAGTTCATTCAAGTGAATTATCCTTCAGCATGTTTATCAAAACTAATATAACTTTAACTCTTTGGAAATTCTTACTTGCAACTTTTTTCGTATCACAATAAGTCATATGGCAACATTATCGAATCCTCTCGAAACTGTATTGGAGAAAGGGACAAACATAAAAATAGTCACTATTTAGAACGAGACAGCGAGAAAACATACAATACGTGATGCAAAATAAAGTTTTTTTTTTTTACTTTCATTACTACCCTGCTAATCATTGGCTACTTCACATTAACTGTCTAGAACTTTCTAGTTCTTTCCTCTCCTCGAACTCGCGTTATTATAACAAATAAAAGTTTTCTGCATTTCATTCAGCATATATATAAATATAAAAAATTAACTAAATAACAATTACAGTAACGGCTTTGTAATTCATATGAAATTTTATGAGTAAAAAACTATGCAATTTCTTGTGAGTTTGTTTTCGGTAATCTTTGAAACTTCTAGACAGACTTTGCAAAGACTTTCACTGTCCTACAGCTGATATTATGAGGCATAACTTAAGCTACTTTTTAACATAAATTGTTAAATATCGCAAACAACTTACGTAGACGTTTGTACTGAGAGATTTTAAAATTAACAATTTTCATGGAGAATGTTTTCATATTAGTAAGACTGACCTGATATTTTCAGTTGTTGTTCTAGCGATGTTTCAAATCATAAATTACTATTGCAACAGTTGTAAAGAATATTCCAGAATATTCGTCTAGTTATTTTATTACTAGTAACACTTTAAAAATACACACCTACAGGACAGTTATATTAATAAGTAAATTTAGTTATGTTGACGTAATCTGAGCAAGCGTGGGATGAATTTAATCGCACTTTGAACAGATTTTGGCAAAATGAAACAAAATTCGCTTATTTTAAGCTGTAACAAAATGTTATATTGTTTATTGTATACCAAGTTGTTATTTTAATACAACAATAAGAACAAAATGGCTTTGTCATCTATTACCTCAATAAATAATTCGTATTTTTAATATTAAGAGCGCCTTTAACTTTTGCACATCATAATTTTCATTTATACTGCTACGTAGTAAACAATAGACGTACATCACACATGCATAAAAAATTATGCTAATTTTTTGGCGAAAATCATTTGCAATCATTTAATGAGTGTCAGTTGTAAGACTGTCTCAATATTGTCATGCAATGACTTCTGGTCTTTTCCGCCAAACATAAATGAAAAAAAAAAAATTATAAAATCGCAACATGTTTCAATGAAAACGCTAATAATATAAGCTTTACTGCTTAATTAAGAAAATCATCATATTTATATAATTAATATTTAGAAAAGTGCACAGAAATAATTTAGTTTTATGGAATACATAATAAGCAGCTCTTGTTTTTCTCTTGTTGTTTATTATGATAAAAATATTAGAAACATATATTTTTTACTAATATAAACTATAATTAATAAAATAATTATAAATATAATAAATTCTTATCACCAAATATACATTAGTAATGTTGTGCAAGTTCACCGTAGAATGTTCTAGAGTGCACCATAGACGCGGCGGGAGGGCGTGGCGCGCGCCGCTATTGATCCAGCCAATGTCAACCAACTAGGTCAAACGCGCTTCTAGAAATAACTGCCAATGTTAACTGGAATCTAATCTGTTGAACTACGCAAAGGATCTATATACCTAATTAAAATATTATTAATAAATTCTGATGACAATTTAAATAATAATAATTAAACTTTTCTTCAACAGGAAGGTTTTTCTTATTGTCGACCGTAGCAAATCCCTTTTCCGCCAAACAGTAGTATGCAAACATTACTGTGTTCCAGTATAAAGAGTAGCTTGTGAAATTACTTGAGTAACGAGACTTAACTTTTTGTATCTCAAGATGATAAGTACAATGTGGTGCAGTGAATCACTTGCCATCAGGTGAATGTCCTGCTCGTTTCGTCAGTTCCTCGTTTAAATAAAACATATTAATGTAAAGTAGTAGCAGCGTTTCATTCATATATTCATTACTTATGTAAATCATTTGTTTATAGATTTTTTATATCTCTTATAAAAAAAATTATAATAAAGATTCTCCGATAAAATGTAAAACTGTTAGGTGATCCCCAAGACATAGACTGATATGGTTTTGCATGCAATATATTATCATGATATTAAAGCAGAAAAAAATCTGAAGAACAATAATTGAAAGTAATGCTATGTATCATTTTTACTACTTCGTAACTTAACTTTACTTATTGGTTATTCAGTACAATCATAGGCATGTATAAATTTGTTTGACTTTTTTTTAATAAATACTATGCAAAATTTACTTCATGTATAACGATGAATCAATTTCAAGAACAATTTCAATTAAATTGACGCATCGTTAAATTATAATATATTTCAAGTTTTTAAACTCTAAAACAAACGTTCAGCGCCATCTTGTATAAACGCTTACACAACGATACACTAGATGGCGTTAAAATTAATTTGTTCTTGTGAATGATCTGCAGATATCTTCATGACGCACAATGCCTTTGTTTGATATGGAAGAATAAGTACTAAAATAACTATTAAAAATGTTGATTTCGTTTCTCTTACTAATGCAATAAGAAGAAAGTATTACAAAAGGCAATTTTTTTAAATTTTGTGTTTATTTTGTTTTTCAGTATCCACCAAATTTTTAACTAAAAACTTAACGAACTTTCAGATAAATATATTTTAAAATTGGTTTTCTGCTAGATGGGGATGAGCTGGGGCATTTTGTCCATCTTTAGCGTATACCTCTTTTGTTTATTATGATAATAATATTCTGGTTAAGTATTTGCAGTGTATAGTAATAAAAAGTAGTATAGTAAGAAAAGATAACTTAGGAAACATCTACACATATGTTTGTTTTATTTGAAAAAAAATTGCAAATAATCTTTATATTTTTATAATTTTTGTTAGTTTTTTTAACATTATTTTATTATCATAAGATGCATTCAAATTTTTTATTCATTCTTCAATTGACTTCTTGTCCTTTGACTTTAAATTAAAAATCTGGCTTGAAGTTTTTGTTAAATACAATAAGATTATTATATTTTTAGTAATTTTGAAACACAAACATTTTTAGAATTTTGTGATAAAGCATCTGAAAATTATAAAAAACCTGAAAGGAAAATTTACAGGAACAATTGACAAATTATTGATGTAGGATTGGAAGTCCAATTAAAGGACCTAACATTTTCCTAATTTAGTAATCAAGTTTACTTTGTATGTGTTCTGATGAATACTTAATTCAAAAATAGACATAACATTAATGTATATGTATTTACTTATGATGAATGTATGTGTGTATGTATACATATTATTTATTCTTCTAATGTATTCATTTTTACTTTTGTTTTCTACTTTTAAACTACCACCTGTAATAATATCTCACCTTATTGAAGGTTGGCTGGTGGAGAATGCCCGCAGGACTTAAGCTCGCCTTTTGTATTACATTTATAAGGTTTTACAAGAGAAAAAAAAGGTATTATTTAGATGGTCTTAGACCATACTAAACTACAGCATTTATATATATTGCAATTATGTAACTAATGATTTATTTACTTTAATTTTTAAAACTGTTAAGAGATAAATGTTTACAATTCTTTCTTTCAAAATTTTAATAGTAACTTGAACAATATTCTAACTTGTGAAACATATTTAAAATTCCTAAGTAATTCTTAATGTAGAATATAAATGTCACTAATTAAGAGTGCGGTCAAAGTAAAGTTCATAAAGAATGTTGTGACCATGTGCAATTTCAATTTTTTCATCGCTAACTAGCTACAAAATTAGACTGCAGTCGCCGCTAAATAAATTTCTTTGTATAATTGAATGTTGGCAGACATCACCCTCATGATTGTTATTAAATACTTTCCAATTAATGTTTAATTAAAGAAAATATTAAACATGATTATGAAATTGTATTTCCCGTTCAAACAAATGCAATTTAAATGTTCTTGTAACATTAAATTTAAATTGAACACACAAAATGGCAGATTGATAGAGTACCACCAGTCTAAAGGATCTAGCAGAGAATTTAATATGATGTAAATCATAATATGGTGAAATTACTTCCAATTGATAATATGTTATTGTTATCATGTAACAGTAAACTATTCTGGTAAGTTCAGTAATGTTCAATTTAATCTGTCGATATAGAAAACTAATGTAACAAGTCGCTACAGTGATATAATTTTTAGTAACTAGTGTTTAATAATTTTAATGTCTAGATATTATCCTAGTTATGAGGAATCAAATTAAAACAACAGAGTGATCAGATTTATTTGTTTATTATTTTTTTAATTAATGGAATTTGAACTAAATCAGTCTTTGGCTGCGCACACCACCACAACTCCACACCGCACCGCTGCACAAAACAAACTCAAATGCACAAAAACATACAATCATAAACACGGTTACTACCAGGCGGGGCTGCTGCGTCTAGTCCACCTCCTCCATGCGCGACGCGTCGTCGGCGTCCAGCTCCAGGGACGGCACCTCGCCGGCGCCGGACTCCTCCACCTGGATGGGCTCGTCCTCGTCGATGCCGAGGCCGAGCTTGATCATGCGGTAGATGCGCGACGCGTGCACCTGGGGCTCGTCCAGCGTGAAACCGGACGACAGGAGGGCGGTCTCGTACAACAGGATGACGAGGTCCTTCACGGCCTTGTCGTTCTTGTCGACGTCCGCCTTCTGCCGCAGAGTCTCGACGATGGAGTGGTCCGGGTTGATCTCCAGGTGCTTCTTGGCCGCCATGTAGCCCATGGTGGACGTGTCGCGGAGCGCCTGCGCCTTCATGATCCGCTCCATGTTCGCCGACCAGCCGTACTGCGCGGTGACGATGCAGCACGGGGACTCGACCAGCCTGTTGGAGACCACCACCTTCTCGACCTTGTTGTCGAGGATGTTCTTCATGACCTTGCACAGACCTTCGAATTTGACTTTGTCCTCCTCGCGCTTCTTCTTCTCCTCCTCGTCCTCGGGAAGCTCCAGGCCCTCTTTGGTGACGGAGACCAGGGTCTTGCCGTCGAACTCCCGGAGCTGCTGCACCACGTACTCGTCGATGGGCTCGGTCATGTAGACGACCTCGTACCCGCGCTTCTTCACCCTCTCCACGAACGACGAGTTGGCGACCTGGTCGCGGTTCTCACCCGTGATGTAGTAGATGTGCTTCTGGTTCTCCTTCATACGGGAGACGTACTCTTTGAGTGAGCACGCCTCGTCTCCGGAGGCCGACGTGTGGTACCGGAGCAAGTCGGCCAACTTCGACCTGTTCTGCGAGTCCTCGTGTATGCCCAACTTCAGGTTCTTGCTGAACTGTTCGTAGTATTTCTTGTAGTTCTCCTTGTCCTCGGCGAGCTCTTCGAAGAGCTCGAGGCATTTCTTCACCAGGTTCTTTCTGATCACCTTGAGGATCTTGTTCTGTTGCAGCATTTCACGCGAGATGTTGAGCGGGAGGTCCTCGCTGTCGACCACGCCCTTGATGAAGTTGAGGTACTCGGGGATCAGGTCCTCGCAGTTGTCCATGATGAAGACGCGGCGGACGTACAGCTTGATGTTGTTCTTCCGCTTCTTGTTCTCGAACAGGTCGAAGGGCGCGCGCCGCGGCACGAACAGCAGCGCGCGGAACTCCAGCTGGCCCTCGACGGAGAAGTGCTTCACCGCCAAGTGGTCCTCCCAGTCGTTGGTAAGCGATTTGTAGAAGTCACCATACTCCTCGTGGGTGATGTCATCGGCGTTACGCGTCCAGATCGGCTTGGTCTTGTTCAGCTCCTCGTCCTCCGTGTACTTCTCCTTGATGGTCTTCTTTTTCTTCTTCTCCTTGTTGCTGTCTTCCTCCTCGTCCTCGCCCACGTCTTCAACCTTGGGCTTGTCGTCTTCCTTCTCCTCCTTCTTCTCTTCCTCGGCCTCGTCGTCGGACAGCTCCTTCTCGCGTTCCTTCTCGACGACGAGCTTGATCGGGTAGCCGATGAACTGCGAGTGTTTCTTGACGATCTCCTTGATCTTGTGCTCCTCGAGGTACTCGGCGAGGTCCTCCTTGATGTACAGCACGATCTTGGTGCCGCGGCCGAGCGGCTCGCCGTGGTCGGGGCGGACGGTGAACGAGCCCCCGGCGGCCGACTCCCACATGTACTGCTCGTCGTCGTTGTGCTTCGAGTGGACGGTGACGCGGTCGGCCACCAGGTAGCACGAGTAGAACCCGACGCCGAACTGACCGATCATGCTGATGTCGGCGCCGGCCTGCAGCGCCTCCATGAACGCCTTCGTGCCGGACTTGGCGATGGTGCCGAGGTTGTTCACCAGATCGGCCTTGGTCATGCCGATGCCGGTGTCGATGATCGTGAGCGTGCCCTCGCTCTTGTTGGGGACGATTTTAATGTAAAGTTCCTTACCGCTGTCGAGCTTCGACGGGTCCGTGAGCGACTCGTAGCGGATCTTGTCCAGGGCGTCCGACGAGTTCGAGATCAGCTCGCGGAGGAAGATTTCTTTGTTCGAGTAGAACGTGTTGATGATGAGGGACATGAGCTGGGCGATCTCCGCCTGGAAGGCGAAGGTCTCCACCTCCGCCGACTGCACTTGCATTTCTTCCGGCATCTTGGTTTGATAATACAACTGCTCTTGTGTACGTACGAAACCTATTCACAGATTAAATGACTAGCAACGCGGTTTTAAAAAGCACGTGTAAAATGGCAGCGATTCGCGCTGTGCTCTCTCTCGCTTGTATTTCTGTAATAATGCGAGGCGCGGACGTTGCGGTCCTTATATTGATTCCGCCAGTAGCGACATCTGTGAACGGGTAGAAGTATTTACATTTGGCGCGCTGCTATCCAGTGGTGCACAAGTGTAGGTTAAAAATCAATACTGTCGGTTTCACGTATGACGCACATGTTGCATGATTAGTTGCAATTTATTATTATAGTTTTTAATAGACAATGGAACAACAATTGTCTTTAATTCACATAGTCTATGAACAATGAGGCCGAGGATGATGAAGTGAGCTTAAATCTGAATAACTTAGCTTTCAGTTAACAGCCAAAACACAGGATAATATTATGGCGACAGATTTGCAATATAAGAGTGGTAACTATCCATCAAACATATTTCACAAATTGCCATGAATCGAACTAACGATCTCCGCGTTACAAGGCAAGCGTATAGCCACTGCGCCACAGATAATCACCAAAATACTTATTTAGTTATAAAATGAGAGATACCAATAATACAGAAAATGCTTTTGACCCTTTCAGCAGAAATTTTTCATTAACAAAGATTTAACTTTTAATACTTTCTTTGACAAAAAACGTATTAATAACATAGAAATAAATGAAATCCTTTAGATGTATTTAAGTTAATTATCATCATTATAATTATAAATATCTTTTTGTCTATTACATTTTCGGTAATAAATTATAATCAGACCTGAAGATTTGTTAGTTTTATAGTATGATAATAACCTATTACTATAAAGAAAGTTTATAATATTAAATTAAATATAATAATTGATTGCATTTTGTACAAATGCAGCCTCTATAAAACACAGTTTAAAATTAAAAAGAGGTTAAAATATCAAACTAAAGTTATAAAGTAAATCAAAATTAAAAGGTTTACAAGACTGGAATAATTCTCTTCAATGTCACTATTCTCCGCAAGGCGGCGACACACGTTTGTTCATTTAACTTGTGGAAGGTTCTGGAATATTCGAGAAATTTCTAATGTAAATATCAGTTTGGTTTAATTTTGAATTAAATATTGAAGTTATCGCATACTAAATGTTTAAGAATTTAATATAAATCATAAATACATTAACAATTCTCCCTTTTTTACTCAATTATTAATGCAAACGGTGTTTCAAAGATTTCACCTAGAATGTTCGACGGGTTTCCGGTGAGTAAGTCATCCTTCTGCCGCAGCCGGCGCTGCGCACATCCGGGATTGTTCTACCGGTAGTAGCAACAACCCCGGCTTCTAGATTCATCCATGAACCTACGTATTGATTTTATGCATTTCTACTTATCCATTACATTGTTATACTATATTTAACTGATATTTCTTCGAACGACTTACAATTCGTTAACAACGTAAAGCGATATAATACATAATGCGGTTATAATAACACGTGCTGAATTTACAACAATATATTTTGGATAATATATATACGATAGTTGTACATTCACCAAAAGAAATCAGAATGAGTTTTAATATTATTCAATGTTAGTAAAAATAATTAACACATGATAAATTTGATTTTAATGGGAATTCATAATATTTATGAAGTTATATGATCTTTTCACATAGACCATAAATGTGTGATATAAAAATATGAATTATTATTTCATTTTGATATATATACAGAGAGAATTTATGAAACTTAAAGAAAAGTTTATCCAGAAATTTTATTTAAAGTATAATATATAGAATGTATAAACACTATAAGCTTTAACAGAATAGCAATTTTATGTTTAACAACAATGAAAAGAGACACCGCTCTGAATATGGTGCCGGTGCAGAAAACACATTGTCTTATTTAAATGAAAGTTTGTTTCATAAATAGCGCACATTGCCACTATTGTATTATTTTAGTAAATATTTATTATTCCAAAACATTATTAGTTAACTTATTAAGATTATAACATGGTTATCATAACCTCTTTGAATTTTAAAGCTAACCTAAAAACTTGTTAAGGAACGTTTTTGTTCAAGTTTAGTTTTAAGTAGTAGCTTAGTAAATATGATTTAAATAAATGTTTGTAACCCATTTTAAAACGTCGAGTAGTAAAAAATGAGAAAAATATCTTTTATCATGATATTGATGATTTTGTAAACATTTAATCAAATAGTATGTTTAATTTTTTTTTAGTTTTATTACAGTTTACGTACAATATAATATTGAGATTTGAATATATTCGTTTGATTTAGTTCTTAAAGTGGAAGAATCAATACTTTTTACGATACGAGTCTTTTTACAGAACCATCTGCTGGAATCTTTATATACTAGAAGTTCTGCCAAAAATTTATTTATTGCAACGTTTTTACGTAAATTTATTAAATTTTAACTTTTTGATGTTGTGTTACATTACTCATTCAGTTAATAATAAACATGAATCATCGTTTATAAAATTAAATGTTGCAATTGTGTTGTCCCGCCTCATAGACAATGACGAGCATAAAAATCCTATCCTTTTGCTCAATAGATGGCGTGGTGAATAAATATTGTGTAATAGTTCGGCGATTGACTACTAGAGGGCGTTGTTTTAATGAAAATATTCTACTAGTAACTGGAACTTTCTGGACCAAGTATTTAATGTGGTGACTATATAAATGAGACGCTGCCTCGCCGCCGTCGTACACTAGTCTGAGCAAGCGCACAAGATAGTTAATCAATCGAAACTTTTAATTTTCTGCGATTTACTGACAATAATGGCTCTTCTACCTTATTTAATTGATGACTTGGCCCCTCGACGACTCCGCCATCAACTTTTCGACTTTGATATATCTCCAGATGATATTTTCTCCGACGTATTAGACCGGCCGTTAATTCGGGCTCGCCAGTACGTCCGCCCGTGGAGGAACCTCGCAGCTTTAGATCGGGACGTCGGATCCACCATCAAAACCGACAAGGACAAATTCCAAGTGAATCTGGACGTACAACATTTTGCCCCGGACGAGATAAGCGTGAAAACAGTGGACGGTTACGTCGTCATCGAGGGAAAGCACGAGGAGAAGCAGGATGAGCACGGTTACATTTCGCGCGAGTTCAAACGGCGTTACGCGCTGCCCGAGGGATGCGATCCGGAAGCGGTCACGTCCAAGTTGTCTTCCGACGGAGTGTTGTCGATCATCGCACCGAAGGAATCTGCACAAAAAGGAGAAAGGGCCGTCCCCATCTCTCAAACAGGCCCGGTGAGAAGGAAGCAGAGAGAAGAAATACAAAACGGTGACGCAGAAGCGGAGGTGAAATCGCCGCAGAAGAAAAAGAGGCGTTAATCCGTTTCACTTTATAAGTGTAGTGTCGTTTTAATAAGTATAATGAGACTGATTTCTGAATAAGTTTAAATAAATTGTAAGATTTAAATTTATTACGGTTGTTTCATTTTGAGTTGCTAGTGCTATATACTTTCCTTTACTTTTATTTAATTTTTTTTTCTTTTAATTTTTTTTTGGCATTTATCGCTTAGGGATATGTCGGCCCCATTGCCTCTAAACTATATATTTAAGATGATAAAGAAATTTTAACCAATGTGCATATTTCTCCATGATGAATCTAGATAAGAACATGATTATCATTTAATTTTTTTTTCTTTTAATTTTTTTTTCTTTTAATTTTTTTTTCTTTTAATTTTTTTTTCTTTTAATTTTTTTTTCTTTTAATTTTTTTTTCTTTTAATTTTTTTTTCTTTTAATTTTTTTTTCTTTTAATTTTTTTTTCTTTTAATTTTTTTTTCTTTTAATTTTTTTTTCTTTTAATTTTTTTTTCTTTTAATTTTTTTTTCTTTTAATTTTTTTTTCTTTTAATTTTTTTTTCTTTTAATTTTTTTTTCTTTTAATTTTTTTTTCTTTTAATTTTTTTTTCTTTTAATTTTTTTTTCTTTTAATTTTTTTTTCTTTTAATTTTTTTTTCTTTTAATTTTTTTTTCTTTTAATTTTTTTTTCTTTTAATTTTTTTTTCTTTTAATTTTTTTTTCTTTTAATTTTTTTTTCTTTTAATTTTTTTTTCTTTTAATTTTTTTTTCTTTTAATTTTTTTTTCTTTTAATTTTTTTTTCTTTTAATTTTTTTTTCTTTTAATTTTTTTTTCTTTTAATTTTTTTTTCTTTTAATTTTTTTTTCTTTTAATTTTTTTTTCTTTTAATTTTTTTTTCTTTTAATTTTTTTTTCTTTTAATTTTTTTTTCTTTTAATTTTTTTTTCTTTTAATTTTTTTTTCTTTTAATTTTTTTTTCTTTTAATTTTTTTTTCTTTTAATTTTTTTTTCTTTTAATTTTTTTTTCTTTTAATTTTTTTTTCTTTTAATTTTTTTTTCTTTTAATTTTTTT
>JAGSMW010000260.1:0-10988 GCA_029286795.1 Byasa hedistus
ATTAATTTAGTAATGAAAGCAGTTTAAGCTTACGTCGCTTATTTTCAGTATCACAGCTGGATCTGCACAGTTAGTTATTATGTTCTGGCGATAAAAACTATGGCAGTGAGTGTTGAGGAGATTGAGTCAAAAAATATTTAGGCAAAGCTCATTGTACATGTTAACTGTTATAATTGCTCAGTTATTATAAATAATGATACTTCCAGTTTGGTAATATGTCTAATATATTTTTTATTGACATGACTACACTTATGTATTTCTTACATGAAGTATACGAGTTATAGGCAGTTTTTAATTTTGTATGTTTTAGTATCTTGAATTTAAATGGAGTAAAAGTGTATGTGATGTTTCTATGGCGTGCTGTGATGGTATATTTGTGTACATTATCAGAGTCCCTCTCCACCGAAGATGGGTTTTTATGGAGTGTAATATGCCGCCAATTTGGATTACTGCTATGAAGGTCTATCGTTGGTGTTGCTCAAAAGAAGTAGCTTTTATTTGTTGATGTGGTTATCATTAATATAAGTGAAGGATGTTATGTGGGAAGTGGCTTGGGAGTTAGTTAGTTGATTCTGGTTAAATAAACAGGGTTGACGTACCTATATAGTATTAAATATTAAAGATTAGACGTATCTTTAAAGGAAATATTTGTTATTTAAACAAATAAATTTGACTCTGGTATTTCTAATCATTGGAGGAGTGTGGAAATTGGGGAACTTATGGAGATGAATGAAAAGTGGGAAATGTTATGATAATGATTAAGTACACAAACAAAATATTGAAGGCGAAACGAAAACACAACTCTCGAAACCAGGACACTGCAATAGCAGAGTTATAAAAAAGTTAATAGGAAGCCAATATAGTCATCCACAAAATTAAAATTAATTGAAGAACCTATTAATTTGTTCGGTAAAATAAAAAGAAATAATAAACGAGAATTCTCAGTTGTGAATTGTCACCAAACACGGTTCAGAGTAGTTCATAAGTAATTTACGGATAATGATAGTGAGAATGCTTAAGTTAGACATAGTAAGATGCTTTCTATTAATTTTTGCAACTATTTCACTAAGTCTTCATTAAGTCAAGCGATATACTGAGTTGGCTGCGTTACATAGCAAAGAAATTGAACACAACTCTGAGTTATCAATCAAATAAAAAGTAAAAATCGATTTTTTTTATAAAGTGTTTTTTTTAAATTATGTTCCTATTTTATTACAGGAAGACGAGTAGTTTGTATTTTATATATCATTAAAGAAAGTATTAAATAGCGGGGTGTGTTGTTATGGTCAAAACTGTGACAGTATCGTCTTAAAGTGAGGATTCCCGCTTGTTGGTTCAATCTGCGGTGATATAAAAGTACTTCCAACATTGACTCTGAAGCTGGTGCCCTCTGTAATTCAAACGTGCAGATCTCTACTGACAAATGTAATTTTATTTTAACACCAAATCACCTTTCCTTTTTTTGTGTAATAATAAAGGTGTTTTTTTTTTATTTTTTAAATCCTTATAACCTTTATTGTTTCTTAGTTTTTTCAAATGATGTAAAATTTAATGAATAAAAAAGTGGAATAGGCCCAATTGTTTTCAATTTAAATAGCAAACTGCCGTTCAATTTTTTTCCTATCTCATAAGAGTCCACGAAACTCAACCGTAATTTGGTAATGGGCTGATATACGGAAGCGCCGTAATTTTGGGTTTGTGGGGGTACGAAATAAACAAGAATTCGACCTTAATCACGTCCCCACCACTCCCCAAGGTACCACGATGGCGTTACCTGCACGCATTTACTAGTCAACAGCGAAAGAGACCCTCAATCGGCTTATGTTTTTGATCCAAAGGTAATATTTTGAGCACATTAATTTACCATAAATGTTGGTTTCAGCCGTCACTTGGCTTTTTTTGTCAGGCATTCATTGCTGTGTAACCAGCTGCCCACATGTGAGACATAGAGTATTCCTCAGGGCAGCATTCTTTAATTAGCCCACGGCTTCATTGTCCTTCCTCTATATGGACTTTTTAAAAGTTTTTTAACAATCCCTTTTTTGTTTTTTTTGTTGCAATTCCGTTCAAATTTTTTTTGTTTTTCTTTTGGTCGATTAGCATCTCGCAATAAGAGTTCCACTGATGGCCGGGTGAGGCGCTGCCCCGGCCAATGGGCGAAACCGGCCCGACCTCAGTATCTCAATTACAACAACGCCCTAAAAGAAAGTAATTTTCACCCGCTTTTGTTTTCAAGAGTTGAAACACATCCATGGGTGAATTAACGGGAACCCCCCCAAAACAGGCCCCCCCAGGTTTCAATTTTTTTGGGTTTTTTTTGTTTTTTTTTTTTTTTTTTTTTTTTGTTTGATAAATAATTGAAATAATACCATCTTTTTTTTCCCCCTCCCCTCCAACAATCTTACTTGTCGACGTCTCACATTGTGGTTGTGGGGGGGTGGGTGGGGTGGGGTGGGCGGGGTTTGGGTTGGGTGGGGGGGGGGGGTTTCCCCCCCCCCCCCCACCCCCCCCCCACCCGGCCCCCTTTCCCCCAATCAACTATCTATCCTTCCATCCTTGCCCTTTTTTTTCCTTTAAATGTGTCTTGTTACTTTTCTTCTTCTTCAAGCCTTACAAACAATACATGAAAACTAATTTTGGACTAAATAAAAATAATATAAATCACAGTAAAACATTTTGTTTTATAGTCCTTTCATATGATCAAATTAGATTAAAACCTTTTCAATTACGTTTTTCCCCGCAAATTTTTTATATACATACACTAAACAAAATGAAATGAAAAAAAGTTTTAGTATAACGAAATATGTCTCCCGATGATACATTCAAACTTTTTCCATTTAACGAGCAATGAATCATTAACCAAAATCGAAGAAAAAAGTTCAACATAAACAAATTAATATATGATCTTAAAATATACCCTATTAAAGGTAAACTCTTCAAATTATTCTTTTTAATCTATTGTGTTACAATTTAATCTTCAACCTTCACGATGGTGGTTTTTTTAGTCCACAATAAAAACCAAGTTGAAGGAAAGTGGGAGCTCGCCTCAAACTTCCCTTTTAATCTTATTGGCTGCCGAAACCATTAAATTAAAGTTAATACTTTTTTGGGTTGGTACAATGCAAATGGTTGAATATGCCCATAACTTTTTACTTTGGTTTTTTTTTTTTTTTTTTTATTTTTTACTTCTTTGTGACATCTATTGTTTTGTTACTTTTTTTTCTTTTGTTTTTTGTCTTAACCGTTAGCGTTAATTCCCATTGGCTTGGCGGACGATGAGCAGTACATTGAAAGATTCTGCTCGGGGAAAAAAAAAAAAAAAAAAATATTGTTCACAATTAACCACTGGTTATAATGCCTTTTTGGGGTAAAATCCTGTTTTCCAAGACATAATATGGGATACACAATTTATTATTTTATCATATAAGTGATGTAAATTTTGTTTTTAAATATTCAATAGAATCTATACAACTAAATAATTATATAAAATTTTTTTTTTTTTTTAGCTTGTAAATTAGCCAGAACCAGAACGCCGGTAAAAATTAAGGCGCTCCAAAAAAAAAAAAACAATTTTAAAAATTAAAAGCCGAGCTAAACCAAGCACCCTCTTTGTGCCGTCCAAAATCGCTTATAGTACGTGAAATTATGTCGGAAACTAGCCCGCCATTAAATATCTTTATAACCCCCTCTTTAGCGAAGAGAGAAAGAGATAGAGAATACCTCCGCTCGTCCCCCACATTGCCGTGAGGCCCAAAAATAGGCGTGGGTATTAACAAACTAGCCTTCAAGAACGAACAAAAATTTAATGAGCTACCTTTTTTTACTTTCTACACATTCATAGGATCATGCAACGTGTTGCTTAACCTGGATGCGCAGCATTTCCAGAGTTTTTTTTGTTTGTAGCCTTAGTAATTCTTTAATCTTAACAGTCCTTTCACCCGAACCCGCAGTTGGGGCAGTTTTTTTTTGGGCAGTACTTGTTTTGGTCCGGCAGGAATAGTTTAACAGTGGTAACCTTGGCCTAGCGGTTTTTTTTCCGCAAAAAAAACTTCCACCAGTTTGATTCACTAGTAATTTTTTAACTGCGTATAATTTTTTAAAGATTTTACAATTATTGGATTGATGTAATTTAAATTCAATTGCGTCCAACCCCGGTATCTGTGTTGTTGGGTCTGACCACAATCTCGTCATTAAAACGCTCAGATCGCGCCGGGGGCATTTTGTTTTTTTGTACGAAGATTGGATCAACCGATACCCTCCGCTTAAAACATTTTAAAATTATGAATACAATCTTGAGCACCACCTATTTGCCAACAGGTAAGTTTAATATTTCTCTACGATTCGCCTATCTTCCTGAGTTTTTTTATCGCATGACAAAACCATCATTCTTAAGATGAAAGGAAGGCCCTAATTTGGTTTTTTTTTTCAGACGTGGGCGTTTACTCAAATTGGTTTTTGGCGAACCATCATAGTAGTAGCTTAGTTTTCCATAATTAAAATATACCCGAAGATTTAAATGAATAAAGTACTTTGTATATCTTTGGTTTTTAAAACAAAAACCCTTTTTCTCAAGTCGTTTGTGGCCCTTTTTTTTCACCTCTGTAGAGGGTTAAAGTTTTTTTGAAAATTCTTTTTCTGCTAATAAACAATGGCCTCAAGTTAAAGCTTGAGTAAGCGCTTTACCTATTAACCCGAAGGTAGAGTTTCCGGATTCGAAACAGTTATGTTTGTCGTAATGGTTTTTTTTTAAGGTTAAGCCCGGCTAGCTATGGGGGGTACCCTTATAAAATGTAAATTTTAACTGCACATGAACGGTTTTGCCGGCGTCTCCCTTTTAAAATGTTTTTTCCATACCTAAAGCCCAAAATAGTTATTTTTTGTGGTGGGGCAGCCTGCCCATCTAGGTCCCATGTCACTTAACCCCCCAAAAAAAAACAAAAAAAAAAAACCTAGTGAATATTTTAATCCAGTAAAAACATTTCCTTTACTAAAATTAATTAAAAACAGAAATTTTTGTGTTCTGAATTGTGTGTTTGATTTCATTTTTTTATATAAGGATTGAGATTTTTACATTGTCCCCCCTAAATCCCCTTAATGAATTAGTTCTCCCTTTGAGAGTTTTATTTTTATAAAGTATTAAACCCCAAAATTCATTGTTTGTTTGTAAGGTCCGAATAAAATATATTTTCAAAATTATAAATTTTCTGTCCCTGGTGGTAGTGGCGAGATGGGCGATTGGCGGGTGGCGTGGGCGGGCGGGGTGGCGGGGCGGGCGCGGGGGCGGCGGGCGCGGGGGGGTTGCGTCGGTGGGGTCGGGGCCGGGCGGGTGGCCGGCGAGGCGGTGGCCTCGGCTGCGGGGCGTTAGTCTTGCTTTCGTGGGTAGTTCGGTGGTCGGGCGGTTTTGCGGCGTTTTCGGCGGGCTCGGTCTGGTGGTATTGTCTTGGCTCGTGAAGGCGCGGGCAGTATTGGCGGGGCTGGGCCGTGGTGGTGTCGGGCTCTTTTCGTCGCGCGGGGCGGTGCGTGTTGGGTATTGGGTCGTCCATTTCTAACTAAAAAACATACCTTAAGCGATCTATCGAGCAAAGATCGCGATGACCAATTCACCTGTATAATATTCTAAGAATCTGTAAATTCTGAAATATTCGAAGAAAACACCCCAAAACTAACTTAAAAGGAAAGACATCGTCCTCTGGCGTAATTCCCAAGTACTTATACTATAACTTATTTTTATTAAAAATATTGTACAAACAAAACAAAACCACAAACACAACCAAGTACAAACAAACAAATAAATACAACAGCACAACCAAAACACACAACCACAACCACCTTAAAAAAAAACAAAAAAACCAAAGGTACAATGCACCAGACTAATAAAGTTTTCTACCAGCAAACTTGCAACTGTAAGGAAGGTTTTAGACGGGATAAAATGCAAATTCTAATAAATCAATTCTATTATATAAAAATAAAAAACATATATTACCCGAACACACCAAATGAATAACAACCATACAAACCTTATATACCCATATAAACCTATACATAATCGTAAATAACAAGTTTATTAGAAATAGTTTTATAAATACTACTAACTTGAATTATGATAAACTTAATATTGTAACATCTAAAACAAACAGTAAACGACTGAAGTCGGTTATAATACTAATAAATACGCTAATCTAACAAAAATAACCACGCACCCCCAACCAATAATAACCCATAAACAATAAAACCGTAATACCCCCATAACACCATCGCTTAATCACCCACCAAAAATTATTTTAAATAGAAAATAGAAGAAGACCATTTAAATGGCGTTTCTTCTTCTTCTTTTTTGAAATTTTTTTATAATGTTTTAATACCCATACTATCGTTTCCTATTTTCTCGAAAGAATTTACTACACCTCTTACTACTACCACTTCACTTTACTTACAATAGAAATAGTTTTTGGGCCTACCAACTTGACGGTCTATAGTTACCAGATAAATATATGTTCTTCTGCCATTATTTTTCTGAAGGAGGAGAGCGTTTGGCTATTTGTAACAGTAAACATACACTTTTTAGTTTAACAACCTTTCGTACACTTAATACACTAACCACTTAACACGTGTTTTGCACTTGTCTTCTCCACCTTCCTACAACACTTAATACCAAACACTTTTATAACTATACTTCGTTTTTTATTTCAAAAATAAAGCTTAATTCACCCTGAAGAGGTTAGAGGCAGAAACGGTTTTGGGGCTGGGGGGTGGCCTCGATCAATATTTATCGGAAGCAAAGCGGGTCTCCGTCGGTTTGCAACTTACTGGGGTAAACGCAGAGCCGCTCGATATGCGTCTAACCGATAAGCCTAAAGTTTTTCATTGAAGGTTAATTTTAAACTACAAAAACTAATTAAAAATGTAATTTTAATATTGTAACTAAAGGTTATATTCGTGTGATCGTTAATTTTGTAAATGTTTTTAAGAAAAAAGAATGTAATTTTTTGGGACAATAAAAAGTTAAGCTCGAATTTTTTGTTAGTTAGATAGTAAATTGACAGATAATACTTGCAAATATTGCCTTAGAATAAATTTTTATACGTTTATATTTCATTACATTACCTAAGGATATCAACACAGCGCAGTTCGCATTAAATCTATATATACTAAGATCATCGCACTATGGAACGAAATATTAATTCTTGTAATCCTCCGTGTGTTACTTTGAAATCAAACCGTTTCATTGTGTATCGTAGTTCACGCAAAAAATTCTTATTGAGAGTGGATTAATGTTTCCTTGTCTATAATTATTGTTTTAAGATTTACGAAGTAACAAATGCATTTATTGCATACTCTCCTGGCATACATCTTTTGAGCTTCCTCCTCTTGTATTTCTCGTATTTTAGTATAACAAACCACCCCATCGCTGGTTTCCACAAACGTCGCTGGTGTTTTTCTTTTTTGGTCACCGATGTTCGCTGGCAAAATTTAAGTAAAATCTTATGAGTACTTTGAACATTATTTCGTTTTTGTCATGATGAGAGCAAAGTGGATTTATATTTTTTTTCTCGTATTGTATAGAATAATCAAACGTAGTTAAATTTTTTTTTAAAGCTTTTAAAATTTATTCAACACGTTTTTGCATGGTTAATTTATAATGAAAATATTTTTTTGTTTATTGTCATGTAACTTACTTTTTCTTTTCTCATTGTCATGTACTTCCTCCTCTCGTGAATTTGGTTCATATATATTATACCGTTTCTCTTTCGTTTCTCATGTTCTCCTGGCTGCCTCTTTTTCCTCCTCAATCTTTTTCCTCAACTGGTTCAGCGTAGGAGCTACGCTCTGTAATCGAATTTATAACAATAAGAATGAGTTACAGCAGAGACAATACCGTTCGTTGAGACAATATTAGCTAAGAGATTCTAACAGAAAGTACATAATAATATGGTGACCAATGGTGACCATAATGGTGACCCTGGAAACAAAAATAATACATAGTGTTATTTACAAATTCCTTGGGCTTTTACGTAATACGGGGTCAAGTGAAGGCTTCTCGTCGTCCATCCACCTACGATACGGCCTTGTCTTGACCTGTATCTCCATGTCTAACACTTGAAAGTTAATGGTTTTTTTATTTAAGTAACATTATAAAATAAACACGATTTTAAGTTCGTCTAGGTCGTCACTCTTGTATTTTTTTCACTAAAGGCCTCGGACCTGGGTAATAATATTGATCCAAACTCGCTGTTTCCACTTCACTTGATTCTATCTGTAGTATTATTAAAAATTGCACTTCAACGAGCCTCATGCTGGTGTGGCAATAATATTATTTGGATTGTTATATTTTGTGGTCGCAGTATCCACGTCATCCTATTAATCCTTATACAAACAGTTTTTGCTATGAAATCGTATTAGTTTTTTTGTATGGAATGTTTTTATTCGACGAAGCGACAAAACGACCCGGCGTTGACCTGTTTTTAAGTGATACGCTTGCCGCATAAAAGTGTGTCACTATTAGATGATAAACACTGCACCACAATGTCTCGTCGCTTTGAGATAGCACATTTCTCTTTAGGCTGTAACTTTAACTTATTACAACGGTCTTTTGAACCAGCACTTAGTAGAAATATAGTTTTGTAATGGAGTTATTTAAATTTGCGGCGGAAGAGTTTTAGATTCCTATCAATCTCAGAAATGGGTCATACTTTCGTTTGAATGTTTAGTATAGCAATCAACAAAGTTTATCCTTACATATATTTTATATTTCATATAAGGTGGTAGGTACATCCTCCTGTAAAAAGATTGTTTTTGTTTTAGTGTAAACTAAGCGACGAGACGAGCGGACTTTCAACTTGATTGTAAGTGATATGCTTGCCCATAACAACGTGTCGCTAGCTAAAGATGATTACACTGCACCACTTTTGCGCTCAACTGCGTTTGTTATTTCATACATTATCCTGGAAGTATTAACCTACTCAGGTTCCATACTTATAGTATTTCTGATATTGATTTTATTTATTCATGACTGTACCAAAAAACTCTTAGGTTTTTATAAACTAACTAATGTAATTCTGCCAGAACAATGTTTAATTACAGATTTTTGGTCGTGACATGGATTAAACGAGGAGGACGGAGGCACGGCAAAGAAACTTATTCATGTCGTCTGACCAGACGGCTTATATACTAATTTAAACCGCTTCCCGCCTACCCCCTGGTGTTGGATATAAAACTTTATAAGATTCCATAAAAGTGTTTTTCGTTAAACAAATTTTGCGAAAGAAAGATTTAGACATATAGAAATAAATGAAGAACTGAAATACATTTGCGTTGCTTTGTTATTTCCCGTGAGTTTAGACGACAAATCGGTGTTTGAAAATTTAAATATTTAATTTACACTGCTTTTAATTTTATCAATCATCAACCTGTTTTCTGTTTTAGTGAGAAATTACTTAGTAAAAAATCAGCAATTGTTACAACAATGGTACAAACAAACTATAATTCGGGAAATCAAAAAATATTTAAATTTACGCGAAAATAATTTAAAATGTTAGTATATCAAAGTCATTCACGGTTTAAAATCGTGTTATAAAAAGCCAACGTCCTTAAAAATGTTGAAAATAACAAGTGCATTTGCACAACACTTTGAGTGTTAACTTTCGACGCGAAGGGACCTCGTCTTGTCCCCGCCCTCTCACCCCCGTAACCCTATGGACCCCGTTCTTATCATACCTGCAACCGTTTTATTATGAATCCTTCAGACTTCAGTAGACGGTTGTCCACCCCTGAGACTAAATCTATTAACAAATCTCAATTTATGCTTGACTCTTCTGCATTATGAAGTCGTGGATTTTTTATGCTGTCCTGGTGTAATTAAATTGAGGATTCGCGAAGCCACCTTTTTGAAAAGAAATTACAAAAAACCTCTTCCGTTTGAGTTTATCTTTCCAAATATCTGTTTTTCTTAATCGTTTTCAATCATCTTTTAAAAGGAAGCGTAACATTGAAAATTGGTCTAGTAATTTATTATGAAACTTATCACCTCACTAATTGTTTGTTTTACTTGTTTGCGCTGCAGGATAAATGCATCTTCCGTATCACTTACTAAGTACTTAAAAAGACTTGCCTACACAAAAATCACACATTATAAATAACTCATTGTTAAAGTTGATAAGTATGATCCGTTGAGGAACATGCGAATTGATCTTCCATTGGCACTATCCCTTAACAGATGTTTCTATATAAATCTAGCTCGTTGATACTGTGCATGACCCAATACCTTAAGTCCGTTCACCGCGTTACTAAAGGTGTTTAGAAGTCCGCGTGCCGCACGACTGCGCGGCGGATATCCTAGGCAGAACCTAGACTCGTGGGCACGTGGCATCCGCTAACGCCGACGTTTTGAATACCTACGCTGATTAGGTCCCGAGCGATCTCATAGTTGTCCCGTCATGAGTTCCTAAATGTTGGAACAAAACCCCTTGGCCTCGCTGTTAATGAGGCAAAAATATGCTAAATTTTGAGCCGGGGTCAAATCCTTACGCAATGGCTATATCTCGTATAATTATAACGGCTACCCATTGGTCTAAATCGCCGCAAACCGGGGGTAAATCGAGCAGGCAGCTGCTGATAGCGCCGGGGACGCGACGACTCCGTCCGCAGGCCGCGCGATCATCGCGCTCGACCCCCTTAACTCCTACCGCCTGCGGACTGATCGGCCAGGTCGTCCCCTGATCGATATCAGCATTTATTTTCTTAATTACTGTGATTGTCTGTAATCTGTGGATGTTTTTTATTGCATCCCCCCGCCCTTGTGCAATTAGTGGTACCCTTCGCACGCGCTGGGTACATCAATAAACCGGTCAGTCGCAAGACACGCCTATCGTGTCACTCTATTATTCCGCTAAACCCTTAACCGGATATCATACTAACTGGCGACGAGTTGAACCTGCGTGTTGTTTGTGGTGTATATCGTCCGTTTATTTTATAATAATACTAAAGATTCT
>JAGSMW010000261.1:0-10963 GCA_029286795.1 Byasa hedistus
TTCACCGCGTTACTAAAGGTGTTTAGAAGTCCGCGTGCCGCACGACTGCGCGGCGGATATCCTAGGCAGAACCTAGACTCGTGGGCACGTGGCATCCGCTAACGCCGACGTTTTGAATACCTACGCTGATTAGGTCCCGAGCGATCTCATAGTTGTCCCGTCATGAGTTCCTAAATGTTGGAACAAAACCCCTTGGCCTCGCTGTTAATGAGGCAAAAATATGCTAAATTTTGAGCCGGGGTCAAATCCTTACGCAATGGCTATATCTCGTATAATTATAACGGCTACCCATTGGTCTAAATCGCCGCAAACCGGGGGTAAATCGAGCAGGCAGCTGCTGATAGCGCCGGGGACGCGACGACTCCGTCCGCAGGCCGCGCGATCATCGCGCTCGACCCCCTTAACTCCTACCGCCTGCGGACTGATCGGCCAGGTCGTCCGCCTGATCGATATCAGCATTTATTTTCTTAATTACTGTGATTGTCTGTAATCTGTGGATGTTTTTTATTGCATCCCCCCGCCCTTGTGCAATTAGTGGTACCCTTCGCACGCGCTGGGTACATCAATAAACCGGTCAGTCGCAAGACACGCCTATCGTGTCACTCTATTATTCCGCTAAACCCTTAACCGGATATCATACTAACTGGCGACGAGTTGAACCTGCGTGTTGTTTGTGGTGTATATCGTCCGTTTATTTTATAATAATACTAAAGATTCTATCGGAAAATTGGAGAAGGTCGATGTGACGACGGACGATGGACTTTGTACTTAACGTCTGGAACATAGGTTATACTAAATGAGGTTACACCACGAAGAAACATATAAAGTGGCCAACATTAAGTAAAGTGATGGGACCAGAAAGTGCGAACTTTTTGTTACCTTTGCACCCCTGAAAACCGCGTCCAAAACGTTTTCAATGTTTAGTCACCATAATGAAAAACCATTTACAACCGGGCGAATATTTTTGGCAGAAAGATATAAATTTCGACAAGGCAGCATTACCGATGAATCGGCTCGCAACTTACGTTGCGGAATTAAAAAAAATAGCAAGGATGGCGAATTCAGCACAGAATCTAGACGACAACATGAGGATCAATTTGCATGTTGAGTTCGAAACGAGTTTATCCGGCAGCAATTTTTCAGCTGCGAGAAACCCATCCTTTGTAAAGTGTACCATGGCTCCATCCATGGGACATCGCCAAGAATGCGAGGGCAGTGGATAGTTCAAGCGAGTGTCACACGAGTGATTCTAATGTATGCGGGATCACACGAAGGTCGATAAGATCTGGATAGCAGCGGAGCGGCCGACAGCGGCGCGGCGGCTCATTTGTAGTGGAGTCAAGGCTTTGAGAAGCGGCCCTCGGCGCAGTCCTACGATTGCGGTGACGAAGATGTGATGCCATGTGGACGTTCACACAACTTGTTAACGTGTAAATTTAGGAGATATACGTGTCCCGGTTTGCATAAAGAGTTGCTCAATGAGGGTGTGTCCAAGTTGCGATCCGTCCAAGCAGTGTGCAATCACTTAACCTGGTGGTAGGAATGAAGTAGTAATAGCGGAAACGAATGTTTGTGGAGGTCAATTTAATGTTTTTGATGTTAATTATTTAAAAAACTATGCGCCGTATACTTTAAAATATTACTGTTAATGGTAAATTGGTTAAAACTGGAGGTAGATCCAGGCAGTGCTATATCTTGTATTAGTTTATGCATGTTTTTATAAAAATGTTTTTTTGATTTACCTATTTTAAAAAGCATTTAATTTATGAAATATTATACGGGGGAAAAAATATAATCCGTGTGGTGAAGACTTTTCCCTTAGTAAATATGGAGGTAGAATTTGTCAAATTAATTTTAATTTATTGTTCAGAGCGTTATTAACCCCTGTTGGGCAGACGTGGATACACGATTTTAGGAATAAAATTGCAGATGTACGATGTAATAATAATGAAGTGCAAAGTGTGTATTCTTAGAATATAATATGGGTAACAATAATTTCCCTTTCCAGGTATAAGGAAGTGTTTGCATGGTATCGAGGAATTTACTGCGGACGGTGATCTTGCGAGTTCGAGCTGATGCGCAGCGGTTTTTCTTCTACGCGCGCGCCCCTGGCGTACGGATGCTGAACCGGGGAGCCGTGAGCTGGAACGGCTGGAGCGGAGAAGGTATTATTTACACCGGTGGAGTCCGACGGACTGGGCTACACGTCGTGCCCGTTTTAAAAAAGATGGTTCGATACGAATTTGTGTCGATTATAAAAAAAAAAAAAAAAATTTTTACCTTGAATAAATGTTTAGAGGTTGACCGTTTTCCCGTTTTTCCGCGTGTAGAGGATTTACTTGCAAAATTACAACGGGGATCAGAAATTAGTAAAATAGACTTGTCTCAGCCTACGCCCAATTAGAATTAGAGAAAATCTAAAATTTAGCAGTAATAGCTACCACAAGGGGCCTGTATAAAATACAATAGGCTTTATACTGTATTTCGTCTAGCCCGGGTATTTTTCAACGGAAACTGGAACAAATTTTTTCGGATATCCTAGAGTGGGTGTATTTTGGATGACGACGTGATAAATCACCGGGAAAAATGATAAGGAACAGCAGAAAGTTTACATAAGTTATGAGCGGTTACACTATTTATGGATTACGAGTTAAAAAATAGAAATGTACGTTCTTTGCCGATTCGGGACGTATTTAGGTTCGTCATAGTGAAAAGATGGGTCCCACAATTAACGATAAAATTCAAGCTATTAAAAATGTCCTCATTCCTAAAATATAACGGAATTACGTTCTTTTTTGGGTCTGGGGGGTCATGTATTAATGCAACTTTGTTTAAAATATTATATGATTTTATCAGCCATTTATAAATTAATTAAAAAAGAATGCAAATTACTGGGACGAGAATTGTAACCGATGCTTTTATAAGTTAAGGATATATTGATTTCCAGTGTTGTGCTGGCACTTATGGACCCGGAACTACCTTGATTACCCAACCGAACGCGAGCGCTACTGCATCGGGCGTGATCTCTCACCGGTTTCCAGACGGCAGCGAGCGTCCTATTGCTACGCCTCAGATACTTAATACAGCAGAAATACATTACTCGCAGATTGAAAAAGAACGCTGTCATGATATTCGGAATAAAAAAGTTTTCCCAATACTTATATGGCCGTAAGTTTAATACTTTGCAACTGATCCCAACCGTTGGTAGCTATTTTTGGAGAAAAAAAAGGCATCCCGACAATGGCAGCAGTCATACTACAAAGATAGGGCAGTCATCCTATCAGCCTACAGTTACGATATAAAGTATTCCTACGACAAAATGAGCAGACGCTTTATCGAGACTACCGTTGGACACTCGGTGAGTATATAAAAAAATTACCTATCTAACTACGTTCAAGATTTTCTATTTTTCTGCCCTTACATTTGAACAGATTATGGGGAGACAGAGCCGATCCTAACCTTAGAAAAGTTGTAAGATATCTCAAGTCGGATGGCCTGGATTTTGCACAGATCTATCGTTACAACCCTATTTCACCAGACGGAACGAACTTATTTAGAATCAAATTGTGTCATGTGGGGATACCGAATGGTAATCCCCGAATCACTCCGTAAAAACATTTTCGGGATTACATGTGGGCCACATGGGTATGGTCAAGATGAAGAGTCTGTCCAGGAGCTACGTTTGGTGGCCCGGTATATACGCCATATTGATAGGACATGTCGGGAGTGTGGAACATGCTCCGCCGAGGCACCGGCGGCCGGGGCGCGATCCGTCACGCACCACCCACCCGGAGTAAGTGTCCCTCGGCCCGCCCCTCCCAGAGCCTTGGACGAGATTGCACATATGGAATTTTTTATGGCCCCTCTAAAAGAGAAAATTTTTTTAGATTTTATAGATTCCTCCGTCAAATGGATTGAAGCCTTTCAGATGAAGCGCACCACAGCAGAGGAGGTTTTAAAGGTGTTAAGAAGGTGTGTTCTTTTCACGATTTGTGGGTTGCCGAAAGAAATCGTGTCAGACAACGGTCCGCCATTTACGAGTTCAAATTTTTCTCAATTTATGCACTATAATGGAATAGAACACATTTTTTACAACCATGTATCATCCTGCGGTCCCACGCGTGCATCTGAAAATGCCGTCAGTTATGTAAACAGGCAATAAAAAAAAGCTCTAAGGGATAAATGCCGACAATCGACGTTGCTCTGGCAAACGTATCTTTTTACTTACCGGAATGCGATTCACTCCACGACAGGGAAGTCACCTGCGGAATTGTTACTGCATAGGAGGCTGCGCTCCCGGCTCGATATGCTCGAGTGCCAAAAACGGCGGCCCCACCGAACAAGGTGAAGGCAGCGCAGCGGAAACAGGTGGACGGCGCTCGAGGTGTTTTACGAAGTTTGGAAATGGGAATAATGTGTGGGCTAGAGAGTTCCGAGGAGAGGACAAGTGGATTAGTGGTAGGGTGAAGGATAAGTTAGGTTCTAGATTTTACATTGTGTCTACAGAAAACGGTCAAACTATTAACGCCCACATTGATCAATTACGTACAAATTCCTTAATAGTTAACGCGACTACTTGCTCCAACGACCAGCTCACAGCTCGTGGTCCGATTATTTCATCATCCCCGGCGTTACGCCAAGAGTTTCAGAGACGCGGATCATCGTCACGAACCATCCCGCCAGTAGTCGCCGAGATTACACGTCCGGTTCGTAATAAAAAACCTATTGAAAGGTACGGGGATCCAATAGGTTACTAGCGGAATATTATTTTTTGTCATGCTGTAATTGTTTTTTTTTGTTTTGTTTAATTATTAGGATAAGGTTTTGTATTTAGTTATTTAATTGCTAATTTAGTGGTAGGGTGTGATGTATGTAATCTGTGGATGTTTTTATGCATCCACCGCCCTTGTGCAATTAGTGGTACCCGGCGCACGCGCTGGGTACATCAATAAACGCGTCAGTCGCAAGACACGCCTAATCGTGATCACGTCTATTATTCCGCTAACCCGTTAACCTGATACATACTAATTACATCCGGCTCTAATCCCAACTCGAGTACGCCGCGGTACGCCTCATACAAATCCGCCATTTGGTCATCTAAGACCTGATATCTCGACAGAAGGGCCTGCGTTCGATCCGGACGCGATATGTTTAATACCGCGGAGCCGAGCCACCGTAGCACGCCGGCTATCCTCGCCGTATATTTGCCGGCCATTGTTAAAAATAAAAAAAAGAATGTCGGTAGGACAGAGAAAAAAAAGTCGCGATCTCAAACTAGACAAAACAACGAAAAAACCGATCGGCCGTACACCTGTTCACTAATACGGCTACGTAACAAAATAACTAAATGTATAACAATACGACAAACTAAACACAAAACAATTGATTATATTTAACGAGGTAACGACGCGACGAGCGGGCGTTGTATAACGCAACGTAACAACGTACCCGATATACACCGGTTATAACTGACATAAATGTCTATAACCTACCAGGTTATAAACCACGCTCTGCTACCAGCACGATGTGTCGAACAAAACGGGTTCGGGAGCCCGCGGCACAATGTCTCCGTGAACTACGTGCTACCCGCTTACCTCACACGCGCCCGCGTCGCTCCGTGTAGACGTCTTGAAGATTGTCACGTCCGTCAGTCAGTCAGTATTCTGATGCGAGCCGAAGCCGTTCCTGCTGCAACCCCCTGTAGTGGCAGCGCAGCTCGCCTCCCGGTACACCGCTAAGCAATCGAACCGTGGACCGCAACACTAGCTGAACGTGCTGACCCGCGCGAGACCACGTCCGAACTCGACCTCGCTACCGCGCGACTACTAACCGACTCTCTCCCGCACCAGCCCGCGCGCGTCCAATACGGAGAGGTATTTACCGATACCGCTGGTGCGAGGAGAAAAATATAAAAAATTGTGGTCGTACCCAAAGCCGGATGTATATAGGCCGAAACAAGAAGCGGAATAGAAGTGAGATAATTAGTAATATGATTAATATGAATATAATTAATTAAATCTAAAAATATAATAATTACATTTATGGATACTTGAAAAATACGATCTACTTACTGATGACTTGGTAGTATGCCATAGTGTAGTTTCACTTTCTTTGCACAAGGTTGATCACTTTGATCTTCTGAGTTATCACTATCACACATATTTTATTGTCAAAAATGAAAATTAAATAAAAATTTGAATAAAACGCAGGTTATGTGTACCGTAGTAAACAACAACGTCGAACTGAGTGAGAAGCCACACCGTACACTCAACTACATATAAAAAAAATATGTATATATATATATATATATATATATATATATATATATACACCTTAGTACAGCGTGGCGACCCGTCGCCACGGCAAGCGTCGCCACGCCAACAATTTGGTTTACAAGTGAGCCTATAGATGTTTCACATCAAAAATGTTTAGAATGTGCTCTATCAATGAAAATTTTGGACCTTTGCAAAATATATTATGGAGGGATCATCCTAGTAAACCCATTGTTTGCTTACAATTACAGACTGTGACCTATGGCTTAAAGGCCTCTACTTTTTTAAGCACAAGATGTTTATTAGAGCTTGCTAATTTATATCACGATCAGGTATCCGTTAGCTGCAGAAGCGTTAAAATTAAATACTTATGTTGATGACGTCATCTGTGGTGCTGATAGTTTAGAACAGTTGCAAGAATTAAAAAGGCAATTAATAGAATTATTAAAGTTAGGCAGCTTTAACCTACATAAATGGTGCTCCAACTGTCCAGAGGCCCTAGCACGAATATCTATCGAAAATGTATTCGAATCGTTATCGAATTATATTGTATGAGATTTGTACAGCGCCCCTATCGTACGTAAAAGGAACTAATTTTGGTAGCACGAACAACTTTTCGTAGCGAATTCGTAAAGTGACGTCAACGATACTCGATAGTTTTGGACATCAAACGCTATAATTGCGAGCACGAACGCTGTCTTGACGTACGGTAATGTAAATACCGCAGGCTGGGTATCGAGTATTTGTCGAACTTTATTCACTTAAAATTTGTTGGTGAGAAAGGTTTCGAAAAGTGTTAAAATCTAATTATTACCGGGTTTTTAGTTCAAGTTATTTATATAATATAGGTTTTCTTTGTTCGTTAGTACGTTTTTATATACCAATTTATTTTTTACTAAGTCCTCAAAAATGGCAAAGACCACAGTTTGTACGAGCATTAGTCCGTTCTATTATTTGTTTGCTGCAAGTTTACTTGAAAATGAAGAATATTCATCAAGAGAAGTTAAGTAAGTACCGACCTCAATCAATCGTGTTATATTGTTATATTTTTTAACATAAATTGAGGAATAAAATTGAATATTTATAAAAAAAATTTGAAAAAAAATGTTGATAATAAATCGTATGATTGTGTTAACGATTATTTAAATGATAAAGAGTTGTGTGGAAGGAAATTTTAAATGGGCTGATTCTCAAGCAGTATGTGGCAAGGATGTGTAAGAACATTTAAAAATGAAGATGACAAAAAAAAATTATGTGTATATAGCCCGCTGAGTTTTTTGTTCTTCTCAGGTCCGTGGCATTGTTTTTGGCGAAGGCTGGTAGATTTTGACGTTCAATAAGTGAACTATTGTCCATGTTGATATAAAAAACTTTGAATTTTGATTGGTTTTATTACTTATAGGAAAACTACCACCACAGTTGCTCTGAGAAGAAAAAGAATCCTTGTGGAATCAAATGACAAATGATTCAAAAATAGATACCGTTGAATACAGGAATCATTTAGTTTTATGTAATCAACTGTAATTTATTAATATCCTTTACAAATATTCATACTAAGTTAAATTTATTTTAACTAAGTTTTTTTAATTATTTCCAGGTGATTTTGGTTATCCACAGCGACCCTGGTTAATGACACCAATTTTAACTGCTTTTTAAGGGAACTCCAGCTATAAATATACAGCAAGTCATGGAAGGACCAACTTAGTATTGAAAATACCTTTGGGCAACTAAAAAAACCGATGGTGTTGTTTGTGTAAGAATCGCACATTTCAGCGATGCTCCAGTAAAATGTGGCAAAAAAACAGCATGCGTGTGTGAACAACCTTAGCAATGAGGTCAAAATACCGGAACCAGAACCAGCAGAGATTGAAAACCCAAATATGGCTTTTATAAACAATCATCCCTGAACCATATTTTCCAGAGAATACTACAGGAGATGGGTAATTAGGGGTAATAATAGTATTGGAATGGATTAAAAATATTAATAGATCATACATAATTTACTTTGTTATTAATTTTGTAAAAAATACAGTAATTAAATAAAGCTTAATTTAAGACTTTCTCTCCATAAACCTCACAAAAGCTTCCATTGCCACTTTCATAAATTCCAGCCATTGATCCTGCATCCGTTGCTCTAATCTTTCGTCTGACTCTTTCTTGTACCTCAAAATTGCTCTAACTCTTGGACCGATCTCTCTCTAATCCCTAATATACCCTAGCCCGCTATGAAGCATACTCCTTTTGCCTTACTGTCCATGTCTAAAAGCATTTTAATCAAATCTTGTTTTATGTGGAGGAGGGGGCTGCCACTCCTCTTCCTCGATAATGACTGGAGAGGGAGCTCAGTAGGTGGCAGAGGAGCCCTGTGGTGGATGCTTGTGCTCGGAGTATTCCAATCTATAAATTTTTCCCAATATGTAATTAGCCAGTTTATACATTTAGTCTCATTTAGGTTATCTGTATCATAGCTGTGATATCCTTCTCATTTATGGTTTATGTTAAAAAAGATACAGTATTAAGAAACAATAACACTTCAATTAAACTAAAATGAAATGTGCTATTAACCTATTTCTAGTTCCATTAAAATAACTCTTGCATTTGGCCTCTCAGTTTCAACTTGACAAGTTTCTGAATTTTTTCCTGAAATAAAAAAAATTACTACTATATTCATATTTATGCCACAATTTGAAAATGTAAGTAGTTTATGATTCCTTATCACATTAATTAACAAACAAGCATTAAATTAGATTTTCTAAACAAGATGATTAATAACGAAGTCAGTAGATTCAGTCAAGTGCTTCAGCAATAAAAATAGCGTCCTTGAGTTAACACTTGACATACCTTACGCCATTTGTCCTCACTCTTAGCATATCCTGGAGATCAGCTATAACATAAGCCGTAACATTTTTCACTCTTGTATAAAATGCGACCTCTGGACGTGATGATTGCGCCTGATGATTGTGAAAATCTGCATTTCTGGGAAAGATAAATATTATTGGCACATTAATAAATCTTGACTGAAACAATTGCGATAATAAAACACTTTTTTAATAAATTAGAACTTATAAATACTTACGCTCATAAATTCTAACATTGTAAAAAATATTTATAAGGGCTAGTTCTTCACATTTAAATAAATCTAAAATAATCAAAAAAGCAAAGAAGAAACACTTTTGCTATTCACAGAACTAAAGTAACCTAAACAAACAGCCTTGGCCGATGTCAAACGGAGTCGTTTCGGAACACGAATTTTTGTTTATATCCAATACATTATTTTATTCTTTCGATTTCAATGTCATATCATGTTCCTAAATATATTCTTCATATGTAACTTCACTTTACATGCACTTGTAAATTATTTTTTTAAATAAATAAACCGTAAATATCAATAGTTTAAAATAAAATATAAATTGTTCAGCTTGCAAACGTACCATCATTACCCATATTTACTCATTCATTCCACAAGGGATAGTCCCTACTTTCGATAGGATTGACGTCACTACGTATTGAATCGAGCTGACTGATAGTGGTCTAAATGTTGTTCGTGCTGCCGAGTACGAACGTCGTATAGAGGGTCGATACGTTAACGTTACGAATTCGATAGATATTAGTGCTTGGGCTACAGATCTTTAACAATCGTCCTGATTAAAGCTAAATATTGAAACAAATTGATCTCAATAAAGATAATATAATAAAACTTTAGGTCTGAAAGTATAATATACTTGCGGATAAATTTTGTTTTAGGTCCTATAACCGAAGGCTGTCTCCAAACTGAGAGAGCTATACTTAGTTTCATTGGAAAGATTTTTGATCCTCTCCGTCTAATAGTCAAGTTTGTAGTTAAGCAAAATTATTAATGCAGAAATATGGAAATCAAAGGCTGACTGGGACTCTATTTTACCCAGTGACTTGATACAGCAATGGAGAATATTCCTAAAAGAGTTTGACAACACCATGAGTATAATTAAAATACACTAGAGCCTTTTCACATATTGACAGTGTTGTTGTATAGAGTCAGTAGAGATGTTGTGTTACTGTGATGCATCTGCTCCGTTTGCTGTAAGTGGCGGTCTCTACCTTCGGGTTTTATCTAAAAGGGATACTGTTAAAGTCAGTTTATTGACTCTAAATCTCGTGTCGGATTCCTCCTATGAGTTGGAGCGCACAGGTCACTGAAGTCGGCCGTAGAGTATTTTCCTCTTTACGTTCCTTATACCCGCTAAAACAGTTCCTCTGTCCAAAACCGAGAATTATGCTTGTGCGGCCTTATATAATTGATTACGCAGATGTGTGCTCATCGACTTGAAAAACAAAGCATCTTCTTAACAAGCCTAGAACGACTTTCCAACAAGTGTATAAGATAATTTCGGCTTCGAAAATATGACAACATATCTGAATACCGCTCTCGCCTTAATGGCCTCACACTATTGCATCAGAGGCGCCAATTCAGAATATTACTTGTTCTCTCTCAAATTTTAATGATCCAAAAACTCCTTTGTATCTTAAGGTAGCTTTCCAATTTCTTCTTCAACCCATGAGGGGGACCTCCGCTCAAATACTAATTGAACAATTAGTATTCCAAAACACTTCACTGGCTCGTCGGTAACTCTTTTAACAGTCAGGCAGCACGACTCTGGAACTCCTTGCCGACGCTATTAGGAGGGCTCCAAACAAAAAATATCTTTAAGAGA
>JAGSMW010000262.1:0-25598 GCA_029286795.1 Byasa hedistus
TGAGTTGGAGCGCACAGGTCACTGAAGTCGGCCGTAGAGTCTTTTCCTCTTTACGTTCCTTATACCGCCTAAAACATTTCCTCTGTCCCAAAACCGAGATTATGCTTGTGCGGTCCTTAATAATTGATTACGCAGATGTGTGCTACCTCGACTTGAACAAAGATCTTCTTAACAAGCTAGAACGCCTTTCCAACAATTGTATAAGATATATTTTCGGACTTCGAAAATATGACCACATCTCTGAATACCGCTCTCGCCTTAAATGGCTCACTATTCATCAGAGGCGCAATTCTAGAATATTACTTGTTCTCTTCTCAATTTTAAATGATCCAAAAACTCCTTTGTATCTTAAAGGTAGCTTTCAATTTCTTTCTTCAACCCATGACAGGGACCTCCGCTCAACTACTAATTTAACAATTAGTATTCCACAACACTTCACTGGCTTCGTCGGTAACTCTTTTACAGTTCAGGCAGCACGACTCTGGAACTCCTTGCCCGACGATATTAGGAGGGCTCCAAACAAAAATATCTTTAAGAGAATGGTGAGGAGGTTTTACTTGGATATAGAACAGTAACTCTTATGTATGTTATGTATATATTAATTATGTATGTATTTATTTACTAATGTATATTTATGTTTATGTGTATATACTCTAAAACTTCATTCTTTGTTCTTGTAAAAGATGTAACTTGTATAGTTTTTTAAACGTTGCCTTTTCGTTACTGGATCTTATGGGAGGCGGTATGTTGTTCCAGCAGCTGGTAGCCGCGTACTTGAAACAACCCCTGAACGCTGCGGTTCTGAAAAGTGGTATTGCTAGTGGATTTGTTACGGCACGACACTGGTACGCAAGACGCTCCTGTCTCCAGCTTAGCTTTTCGTACAAGTGCTCCGGCTTATGGGTTTTAATGATATCAAATAGTAAACAAGCTAAGTGGAGTTTTCGCCTCGCATCCATTTTTAGTATGTTGCTCGCGTTCAGATAAGGTGTCACGTGACTCCTAGGAGGAATATTAAAAACAAAACGAGCGCACGCGTTCTGTACTCGTTGGACCGCTCGAGCAGTACTTGACAACAAACAGGCACGGGCCATACACAGTGTCACAGTAATTAAGTATTGATAGAACCAGGCTTTCGACTAATCTTTGTCTCATTTCATTGTTGAGGAATTTCCTGATTCTGTATAGAACTTTTAACCTATAAAAACATTTCCTCTGTCCCAAAACCGAGATTATGCTTGTGCGGTCCTTAATAATTGATTACGCAGATGTGTGCTACCTCGACTTGAACAAAGATCTTCTTAACAAGCTAGAACGCCTTTCCAACAATTGTATAAGATATATTTTCGGACTTCGAAAATATGACCACATCTCTGAATACCGCTCTCGCCTTAAATGGCTCACTATTCATCAGAGGCGCAATTCTAGAATATTACTTGTTCTCTTCTCAATTTTAAATGATCCAAAAACTCCTTTGTATCTTAAAGGTAGCTTTCAATTTCTTTCTTCAACCCATGACAGGGACCTCCGCTCAACTACTAATTTAACAATTAGTATTCCACAACACTTCACTGGCTTCGTCGGTAACTCTTTTACAGTTCAGGCAGCACGACTCTGGAACTCCTTGCCCGACGATATTAGGAGGGCTCCAAACAAAAATATCTTTAAGAGAATGGTGAGGAGGTTTTACTTGGATATAGAACAGTAACTCTTATGTATGTTATGTATATATTAATTATGTATGTATTTATTTACTAATGTATATTTATGTTTATGTGTATATACTCTAAAACTTCATTCTTTGTTCTTGTAAAAGATGTAACTTGTATAGTTTTTTAAACGTTGCCTTTTCGTTACTGGATCTTATGGGAGGCGGTATGTTGTTCCAGCAGCTGGTAGCCGCGTACTTGAAACAACCCCTGAACGCTGCGGTTCTGAAAAGTGGTATTGCTAGTGGATTTGTTACGGCACGACACTGGTACGCAAGACGCTCCTGTCTCCAGCTTAGCTTTTCGTACAAGTGCTCCGGCTTATGGGTTTTAATGATATCAAATAGTAAACAAGCTAAGTGGAGTTTTCGCCTCGCATCCATTTTTAGTATGTTGCTCGCGTTCAGATAAGGTGTCACGTGACTCCTAGGAGGAATATTAAAAACAAAACGAGCGCACGCGTTCTGTACTCGTTGGACCGCTCGAGCAGTACTTGACAACAAACAGGCACGGGCCATACACAGTGTCACAGTAATTAAGTATTGATAGAACCAGGCTTTCGACTAATCTTTGTCTCATTTCATTGTTGAGGAATTTCCTGATTCTGTATAGAACTTTTAACCTATAAAAACATTTCCTTATCATCTTATTAATGTGACATTCGAAACGAAGTTCCGAGTCTATAGTCAGACCTAAATTATTTGTTTCTTGCACTCTTTCTATAGGATCATTTCTAATTTTCAAACAAGGGTTGGTTAACGAAATATTTCTTGTTTGAGTTTTTGTACCAAGAATCATAAATTTAGATTTTTGAGTATTAAGGACTAATGAATTTTTTTCAGCCCACACCGCTACGTTTTCTAGTTCTAAATTTACTTTATTTACTGCTGTAACAGTATCTCTGGGATTAAAAGAGATGTACGGTTGAGTGTCATCTGCGTATATATGATATTTGCAGACATTAAAGCATTTGCATATATCGGCACTATACAGAATGTAAAGCAACGGTCCTAGTAAAGATCCTTGTGGTATTCCTCTTTTTACAGGAAGGGGCTGAGAATATACCGTAGAGCCGTCCATTTTCTTTATTACCACACGTTGTGTTCTACTGGATACTGGATAGATAACTTTCAAACCACCGAATTGTCTCACTCTTGAAACCATAATAAGCAAGTTTTGATAACAACAAATTTATATTTATGGAATCAAAAGCACGCGAAAAATCTAGCAAGGTCAGAAATGTGCCATCTCCTCGGTCCCTAGCTTCGAGAATATTCCCAACCACTTCTATTAAAGCTGTAGCGGTTCCGCGTCCACGTCTGAAGCCAGACTGTAGGTCTGGAAGAATATTTTGCGTCTCTATATATTCCGTCACTTGCAAACAGACTACCCGCTCAAGAACTTTCGACAAACATGGTAGTATGCTAATCGGACGGAAGTCTTTATAACTTTGCGGATTGGTGTTCTTCTGTAAGGAAATTACATTTGCACATTGCCATAACGTAGTCTATAGATATTTCATCAATACCTTGCGCATTGGTATTAATGCTTCTTTCTGATCTTACTTACAATTTCTTCTGACACTGCTTGTAAAGAAAAGGTGGCTGAGCTATACCGATTGAATTCAAAATAAGTCAGTTGCGAAAGACCTGCATCTGACTTTCCGGGTATGTCCAAGAAAGCCTCATTTATTTTGTTAGCATCACTGAATTGAACCGGAATGTCATCATGCTTACTTTCAGTCAGAACATGTAATTTTAAATTTTTCCAGAGTACCTTTGAGTTATGTATATTGCTGTTAATGTATTTTGTAAAAAACGCTACCTTTTCATTGTGCAAAGCGGATGCCGACAAACGCTTTAAGTCCATGTAGTATTGCTTATGAGTGTCGAGATTGGTTTGGTGGCAACGTTTCCGAGCATTGTTACGTAACTTAAACATAAGTTTTATGTTATCAGTTATCCACGGCGTCGGTTGTGATTTAAATAATTTTGTTTTTACCGGTGCATGTAAGTCAAATAAATACTTTATACACGTATTAAAATAATGTACCATTTTATTTACATCTTGTTCCAGGCATATGTATTCCCAGGAGATGATATTCAAATCATTTTCAAAAGTGTCTAACAGAATGTCTTTCATTGGGCGAAATGATACAATTTTTTTTGTAGGCTTATCTTTCCTAAAATTTAGTTCGCAGGTCACAAATGAGTGATGACCCAACTCAATTATGTGATCTACTTGTGCATTTCGATACCGAGCATCTGTGCATATAACATCAATGAGTGTGGCACTATCCCCAATAAAGTGAGTCGGATCAGTTATTATCTGCTTCATATTGGCGTGTTTTAAGAAGTTCATAAGCTTTCTTGTGTTTAAATTTGTATGATTAAGCACATTGATATTAAAGTCCCCCAATAATATTATATTGTCGTACGGTGACAGGGAACATAGACTGTCCGTTATGGCATCCAGGAAGATATCTAAATCGAGCCAAGGAGGTCGATAAGCTGTTCCTATCAGTAACTTTTTAGTATCTGTCGCAAGACTAATCCACATTTGTTCTACCAGTGGGTGTTGCGGGTGACTTCTTTTTTTTTTTTTTCTCTTTATTAATTTTGGGACTTTTAATAGAATCATGCCAGTCCCATCATACCATAACATAATTACACACATTCATATACATTATACTCAAACAATTTTTAATATATAATACTTTTTAGAATAAACATGAACAGTGCTCTGGCCCTCTCCGAGCCCGGAGAAGACAGAACACTGTGAAACGGACTAATATTAAATCTATTTATGCCGAGAAGTTCTTTTATTTTATTCCTAATTTGCTCGTTCTGGACACATTCCTGTAATATGTGATGAACGTCGTCTACCTTTTTACATACCTCACAATAAGGTGAGGGTACCTTTTTCATTAAAAATTTAAATTGATTTAGTGGAATGTGTCCAGAACGGACTCTATGAGCTATCTTAATTAAGCTTCGAGAATATTGAACCTGTTCAAACCATGGTATGTGTGGCGGTTCATTGACTAACGTCTTGTACCACACTCCTTTCTCTTTGGACCTTTCATTGAAATGAGTTTTCCAAGTCTCACGACATTTTTTCCTATATTTATACAGAATCTCATTAATATTTTGTTGCACATAAATTTCCGCTCCGTCAGTACTAGCATTTTTGGCTAAACGGTCCGCCTCTTCATTGCCACTTACGCCAACATGAGATGGAATCCATTGTATTTTAATTAGGTAGGAATTGTTAAGTAGGGTAAATATTTTATCTAATATAGTATAAGCCAGCGGGACACCTCTATCACCGGAGGCGCATTTTTCCAAGTGTTGTAATGCACTTCTACTATCCGTAAAAATCACAACTTTCTGTAGTCTAGAAGAACTTATGTACGATAATGCTTCAGAAATAGCTAACAATTCCGTCGACATTATGTTAATATTCGATGTTACCTTGTATAACCCAGAGTTTGAATTCCTGTAATTATAATATGCTGCCCCGATGCCGTTTTCTGATTTGGAACCGTCTGTAAAAATTTTATCCCATCCTGTGTACTTAGTATTAATTTCTTGTAGAATAATAAATAGACTTTAACATATCATAATTATAAGTGTGTTTTGAATGTTTTATATCTGTGAGATTAGTCTGAATTACGTCCTTGATACTTATATATGAAACCCAAATTGGAAGTGTAAACATGGTCAGAATTTGTGACGAGTGAATTTTGTCAGAAATAATATCACCAAAAACTGTCGACAGTAAAGGTTTTCTTTTTAGACGCCAATATTTTGTTTGACTTTCAGAGTTCAATGTTTTTAACAATTGAATCGCTTCTGAATTACAATTAGATATAAGTTTTAATCCAAATTTATAAGCTAAAAAACGCCTTCTCACGAACAAAGGTTCTATACTAAGTTCCGATTCCATGACATGGACAGGCGTGGTCTTAATAAAGCCTCCAATAATGCGCAGCGCCTGATTTTGTATGACGTCCAGTTTAGATATATGGGTCTTAGCACTGCTATCAAATAGAAAACATCCAAAATCCATCTTACTTCTGATCATAGCCATGTACATCCTACGAAGATGTTTAGGATGCACTCCCCAGGTAGGCCCTGATAAAGTTTTGAGCAAATTCAATAGTTTTGTTGTTTTATTTTGCAGTTCCTTAATATGTTTATTCCATAGAAGAGATTTGTCTAACCACATTCCAAGATATCTATAACTGTCCACAACTTCTAGCTCTATACCATTCATGAGAGTCTTAACATTATTGCTGACCTTCCGACCCCTGCTAAATAAACATACTTTAGTTTTATTTACCGATATCTCTAGACCCAACTCATTAAGAAGTTCTACTACAAAGTTTAAAGACCTCTGAATTTTTTGGTTACTTTCAATAATGTTTTTGCTCTTAACAAACAATACAAAGTCATCTGCGTACTGACTTATTTTAACACTATGAACAGCATGGCATATCTTATATGTTGCTATGTTAAATAGCAAAGGGGAGAGCGGATCTCCTTGTGCTAGTCCCCGGTGTGTCCATCGTGTTATGCTACCAGTATTTTCGTTATATCTTACAAATAAATGTCTTTCATTAAGGAATGACCATAAATAATTACATATCTGTGTTCCCACTGATAAGTCATCTAGAATCGTAACTACTTTATTGATTTGTATATTATTATAAGCTCCTTCTATATCCAAAAAGCATGCAAGTGTAGGCAATTTTTTAGACAGGCCTATTTGTGTGTACGAAACCAGCTGATTGATATTATTTAAGCACGATTGTCCTCGGCTAAATCCTGTTGTGCTTTTGGATATAATTTTATTATTCTCTACAAACCATTCTATACGTTTGGCCAGTAGACTATGAAATGTTTTGCAAATACAGGATAATAGTGAAATGGGTCTTAATTTAGAGTTGCTGCCTTGTTTTGGAATCGCAATAATATTTATGTCACGCCATTGAACAGGAATAACGCCTGATCTGAATATGTGGTTATAAATTTGTAATAGATGTAATTTTCCAATCAGTGGTAGATTGTAAATCATAGAATAGGAAACATTATCCTTACCTGGTGCTGTATCTTTCTTTTTAAGGCAATGTGACAGTTCTTGTAGTGTAAATTCTTTTTCCAATAACTTATTTGAAGATTTAAATGTGGGTTTTGGAAGCGCGGCATCATCTGGAGCAAGACTGCATAGTAATTCTTCTATTTTAACTTGTGGTACACTCTCAACATTAGAAGAGAATCCTTTGAGCCATCTCATTTTCGTCCACATGTATGCACTGGTGACCGAACCGTCTATCTCATCACAAAATTTTTTCCATTGGTTCGATTTAGCCGCTAAAATCATCTTTTTGGCTTCCTTTATCTTTTCTTGTAAATTATTTAAATTTTGAGGAGTAGGATTTCGTCTAAAGTTTCTTGACGCCAAACGTCTTTGAGCTACGATTTCAGATAAATTAGAGTTCCAGTATTTTTTTGGGAAAAACTTTTGGGAGAGGTTACTCGATATCTTATACACAGGAATGTTCCTCCTGGCAGCTTCATTGATAACATTTACAAATGAATCATATTCATTTTGTATATTACAATTATTACTGTTGCTAGCCAATATTATATTATCCTTCACATAATTTACATATCCATTCCAATTAGCCTGCTTAAAATTTCTTTTATTATTAAAATGGACAGTGTCTTTATATTTAAAGGAGAACTTGATAATAAGATGATCACTACCTAGGCATTCATTTGTAACCGTCCAGTTGGAACAATATAAGTAGATATCTGATGATACGAAAGTGATATCAGGAGATGATCTCTGAACTGTGTTATTGACTAATTTAATTCTTGTATCGCTGTCATTATTTAAGGAGATAAACCCATGTTCTAACGATGAATTTGCTATCTGTCTTCCTCTTGAGTCAACTTTATTTGACCAATTCAAAAAATGTCCATTAAAATCGCTTGCTATTATAGTGGATCTAGAAAAGCTTGCAAGTAAATTATCCTAGTCAGACATCGTAGTTCTAACCGATGATGGACAATAAATTCCAATAATATTTTTTAAGTATTTACAGTTTAAGATGGTTACATTTACGACTTCTATGCCTGTATTAAAACAACTCATTGAGCTCAGAGTAGATTTTACAGATTTGTGTACACAGATCGCTACCCCGCCATAACGGTCATATCTATCATTTCTGTAGACATCATATCCTGAAATATTGAATACAGTGTTGCATTCCAGCCACGTTTCGCTAATTATTGCAACATGTATTTTCTCCTGTAATAATAAATTAGCAAATTCACTTAGCTTAGGGCGTAAACTTTGCGAGTTCCATTGCACTACATTTAAACAGAATTCTTTATCCGGATAAGCCATCTATAAATTTTTTAAGTATATCATTCAAAGAAGTATTACCAGCTACAAAATTACACGCAAAGGCTACGATACACTCATAAAAATATTTTAAGAATCCTTGAATCTTTTCCTCGAAAGACCTTTCTGATAAAATGAATTTCTTTGCGTCTTGAAATAGGCGCCACCAATCTAATTTTTCTTGGTTTTTCCTTTTTTCTTCTCCATTTTGATTCAAGTTTCCATTCGAATTTTCTTCGCGTATATTTACTGTCTCTAAATTCTGCCTTGTATAGTTTTTCTTCCTTCTGTTGCTTGTTTTATTTGTTTTTATTGATGTTTTACCTTTTTGGGTTCTATCGTTAATGCCACTGAAATTTCTTTCTGAAGAGGAGCCTGAGTTACTGCAAGACATATACTCTGCACAAAGAGCTGCATCTCTGTATGACCTGCCTGGTACAATATATTTATTAGATGGTAAAGTTGGCGGTACGTTAATATCAGAAGTTGTATATCTTTTTGAACTTGTATTTTTGTGAGTAGATGAGTGTAGTGTTTCTCTGTATCGCAAGAGAGCATTTTTATAAGTAAGGTTTTCCTTGCTCATGATAGTTCGTATTTCCTTTTCTTTTATAAACATTGGACATATTTTATTTAAGGCCATATGATCTCCCCCACAGTTAACGCATTTGAAATCTTTCGGTTCCGTATCGCAGTTTGCATGTTTTTTACCACACTTAGGGCATAAGGTATTTTTAACTGGACAAAAACGTGCCATATGACCAAAACTCCAGCAGTTTGAGCATTGTGTTACTGGAAACGTGTAGGATTCAACCTTAAACCGGCATCCAAAACCTGTAACGTAGGAAGGTAGATTAATTCCTTTCACACATATCCGTACAGTTTCACTTGCCGTCCATGTATTATCAGGAGCTATACGATTTAACCTCCTTATCGATATAATATCATATTCACATTGAAAAGACTCGAGCATTTCTTTTTCTTCTACGTCCAAGTCAATGTTTCGGATAATACCACAGCTTAAATTCATCTCATCAGTTAATTGACATCTAAATCCCAGATCTGCTAATTGTTTACATTTTATTAATTTTTCTGCATCTTTTTTTGTTTCAAATCTTATAAATACCTTATAAGGGTTTCGGTATTTTATTCTTAATATTTTGTTTATATTTTCGGCGTTTAACAGTTTTGCTAATTTTATTTGTTTTGGAATAAGATTTAGTGACGTCATGCAAACTTCCGGAAATATTTCTTCTTTTGAATTATCTCTTTTGCTGTTTATTGATTTCTGTTTCTTTTTTCCAACCGCTATAAAACCTTCTTCATCACATTCCGTACCTTCACTTCTTATTCTTTTTTCTGGGCGAAAAGATCGAGCATCTTTTAGCCCAGAGTTATTTATTACTTCAGGCAAAATTTCTTCACTCTTTGGATTATCCCTATCCTCTAATCCAATTTCTCTATCTACCTATCTACCTCTCTATCACTAAAATCACTAAAGTCACTTTCATCATCATCATCCATCGCCTATAAATTCGTAAAACAAAAAAAAAAAAAAAAAAAAAAAAAAAAAAAAAAAAAAAAAAAAAAAAAAAAAAAAAAAAAAAAAAAAAAAAAAAAAAAAAAAAAAAAAAAAAAAAAAAAAAAAAAAAAAAAAAAAAAAAAAAAAAAAAAAAAAAAAAAAAAAAAAAAAAAAAAAAAAAAAAAAAAAAAAAAAAAAAAAAAAAAAAAAAAAAAAAAAAAAAAAAAAAAAAAAAAAAAAAAAAAAAAAAAAAAAAAAAAAAAAAAAAAAAAAAAAAAAAAAAAAAAAAAAAAAAAAAAAAAAAAAAAAAAAAAAAAAAAAAAAAAAAAAAAAAAAAAAAAAAAAAAAAAAAAAAAAAAAAAAAAAAAAAAAAAAAAAAAAAAAAAAAAAAAAAAAAAAAAAAAAAAAAAAAAAAAAAAAAAAAAAAAAAAAAAAAAAAAAAAAAAAAAAAAAAAAAAAAAAAAAAAAAAAAAAAAAAAAAAAAAAAAAAAAAAAAAAAAAAAAAAAAAAAAAAAAAAAAAAAAAAAAAAAAAAAAAAAAAAAAAAAAAAAAAAAAAAAAAAAAAAAAAAAAAAAAAAAAAAAAAAAAAAAAAAAAAAAAAAAAAAAAAAAAAAAAAAAAAAAAAAAAAAAAAAAAAAAAAAAAAAAAAAAAAAAAAAAAAAAAAAAAAAAAAAAAAAAAAAAAAAAAAAAAAAAAAAAAAAAAAAAAAAAAAAAAAAAAAAAAAAAAAAAAAAAAAAAAAAAAAAAAAAAAAAAAAAAAAAAAAAAAAAAAAAAAAAAAAAAAAAAAAAAAAAAAAAAAAAAAAAAAAAAAAAAAAAAAAAAAAAAAAAAAAAAAAAAAAAAAAAAAAAAAAAAAAAAAAAAAAAAAAAAAAAAAAAAAAAAAAAAAAAAAAAAAAAAAAAAAAAAAAAAAAAAAAAAAAAAAAAAAAAAAAAAAAAAAAAAAAAAAAAAAAAAAAAAAAAAAAAAAAAAAAAAAAAAAAAAAAAAAAAAAAAAAAAAAAAAAAAAAAAAAAAAAAAAAAAAAAAAAAAAAAAAAAAAAAAAAAAAAAAAAAAAAAAAAAAAAAAAAAAAAAAAAAAAAAAAAAAAAAAAAAAAAAAAAAAAAAAAAAAAAAAAAAAAAAAAAAAAAAAAAAAAAAAAAAAAAAAAAAAAAAAAAAAAAAAAAAAAAAAAAAAAAAAAAAAAAAAAAAAAAAAAAAAAAAAAAAAAAAAAAAAAAAAAAAAAAAAAAAAAAAAAAAAAAAAAAAAAAAAAAAAAAAAAAAAAAAAAAAAAAAAAAAAAAAAAAAAAAAAAAAAAAAAAAAAAAAAAAAAAAAAAAAAAAAAAAAAAAAAAAAAAAAAAAAAAAAAAAAAAAAAAAAAAAAAAAAAAAAAAAAAAAAAAAAAAAAAAAAAAAAAAAAAAAAAAAAAAAAAAAAAAAAAAAAAAAAAAAAAAAAAAAAAAAAAAAAAAAAAAAAAAAAAAAAAAAAAAAAAAAAAAAAAAAAAAAAAAAAAAAAAAAAAAAAAAAAAAAAAAAAAAAAAAAAAAAAAAAAAAAAAAAAAAAAAAAAAAAAAAAAAAAAAAAAAAAAAAAAAAAAAAAAAAAAAAAAAAAAAAAAAAAAAAAAAAAAAAAAAAAAAAAAAAAAAAAAAAAAAAAAAAAAAAAAAAAAAAAAAAAAAAAAAAAAAAAAAAAAAAAAAAAAAAAAAAAAAAAAAAAAAAAAAAAAAAAAAAAAAAAAAAAAAAAAAAAAAAAAAAAAAAAAAAAAAAAAAAAAAAAAAAAAAAAAAAAAAAAAAAAAAAAAAAAAAAAAAAAAAAAAAAAAAAAAAAAAAAAAAAAAAAAAAAAAAAAAAAAAAAAAAAAAAAAAAAAAAAAAAAAAAAAAAAAAAAAAAAAAAAAAAAAAAAAAAAAAAAAAAAAAAAAAAAAAAAAAAAAAAAAAAAAAAAAAAAAAAAAAAAAAAAAAAAAAAAAAAAAAAAAAAAAAAAAAAAAAAAAAAAAAAAAAAAAAAAAAAAAAAAAAAAAAAAAAAAAAAAAAAAAAAAAAAAAAAAAAAAAAAAAAAAAAATCGGATAGTTCACAAAGGTAAGTTTTAGTTACAATAATATTCTTGCATGAATCTAAACTTTTGATATAGGTAAAAGTGGATTTATCTTTGCTTATAGCTATATAATTTTCTGTTGGTAAAATGGTTATAAAAGAATTAGTAGTATCGTTTACTTGAGGAGTTGGTAAAGGTGTACTTTTATATATGTTGTATTCTAAGGCATCAACTAAAGGTATTTTAATTACAAAAATAAGTTTTCCGTTGATGTAGTAACATATTAAATCAGCTATATTGAGTAAAACATGAATATTGTTTAATTCTAAATTAATTGGAAAATCCTTATACTTAGGGATTACTTTGAGGTTACTAACTATATCTTCGTATAAATGCTTCGGAGTTAATACCGATGGATGTAATATATTAGCCTTAACGAATAAAATAGAGTTTAAGATATCTTCGATTTCAAATGAAAGAGTTAATAAATTAGATTGTAGTACATTTAGAATAGAATTTAAATGTGCTTGAAAATTATTTATTTGTATTACATTAGTAATATTGTTTACTACTGTATATATTCTTTCGAATGCATCATTTAATTTATTTTGATTCTCATTTAATAGTTTCAAGGATTGGTTCATATTTGAAATCGCGACTCGAGAGATTATAATGTTTTCTCTTATCGAGTTTGTAAGGACCTTTTCGTTATCATATAGTGTTTGAATTGCCTCATTATAATGTTTAGCGTCATCTTCATCCATAGTGCCAAATATGTGTTTGAATACGGTGCCTACTCCGGCAAACCAGGCTGACCGTTTGGAAACGCTATTAGATATTATATGTGATATAGAATTGAAGTCACGCAGAATGTCGTTATGTAAGGAATACAACGGTTGTAGCATATTGTAACATTTGGTATTGCTTATACCTGTATTCTTTTGGCACTGGGACTGAATAGAGTCCAAAGTGATACGAATGTCTTTTATGTATTTGTCGTAAGTTGAGACATCAATAGGAATTACTACATGAAATTGATCATTAGCCGCTTTTAAGGTGCCGACAGGGTCGAAGAGCAAACCAGGACTCTTGGTGATGAATTCTACAAATCGTTTGGCGTCGGTGGTAGGTACGGGGCTACAGAGAACAGCGAGGATTCTGTAATATAATTTAAACTTACTTTACTTATGTACTTTTAATCATCGAGGAAAAGATGACGAGAGAAAAGAAAATAATGATAATATAATACAAATTAAATGTATAAAAAATGTGTAAAAAGTAATTGTAAAATAAAAAAAAAATAATAATATAATACAAATAGGTTTTCGCTAAAATTATTGGTTTTCATTTGCCGCGTGTTTTACTTCATCAAAGTGATGAGTGACATGGCGTCGATTTATAAGAAGACTAAGAGTATTGTTGTTGTTGACTCTTACAATTTTATAAGGACCTTTCCAGAGAGGGGATAGAGCTTTACGAAGTCTGAGATGATTTTTTAAATATACGTAATCTCCTACTCTATACTGTATTGAGCGACTATGTCTGTCGTAGTAGGTTTTTGCTCTTTCTTTAGATAGCTGGATGTTTTGTAGCGCCTTTTCCCTGGATATTTTAAGGCGGTGATGGAGCATTCTTACATATTCGGGATATGTGATATCGGAGCGGAATTCGAAGATAGAGTCGGGTATAAAAGGTTTATGGGCAAAAATAAGTTCGTAAGGTGTGAATCTAGTTGTGGTATGAATAGAACTGTTGTAGGTTAACATGGCAGTATAAACGAATTTATGCCAATCAGTTTGGTTTTCATTTACATATGATTTCAAATATTCCTTAAGGGTCGAATGGCTTCTCTCAAGTGCACCTTGTGTTTGTGGGTGGTAGGGAGAGGACCAGATTTGTCTAATTTTGAGGAACTCACATGTCTTTTTGAATAATTCAGCTGTAAAATTTGTTCCCTGGTCAGTAAGTATGGATTTGGGGATACCGAATACGGAGATAAAGTGGACTAAACATTCGCAGGATTCCTCTGCTGTTGCGTTAGATATGGGATAGGCAAGGGAGAATTTCGTTAGGTCGTCTTGAAGAGTGAGGATATATCTCAATTTCTGGATGCCAGCTTCGGGTAGAGGTCCGACAATGTCCAGGCTGACTCTTTCGAATGGACGCGTCGAGGTAGTAGTGATTTGCATCGGAGCCTTGTGAATTTTGCGAAGAGCTTTATTGGACTGACATAATTTGCAATTTTTTACATAATCTTCTATTTCTGTGCGCATATTCTTCCATTGGTAGCGCTCTTTAATCCTGTCGTACATTCTATTTGACCCGAGATGACCGGCGATAGGGATGTCATGATTTTCCTTAAGGATTTTTTGTATCTCTGTCGGGACGGGATAGATGATTGTGTTGTGATAGACATTTATAGTTATGTTAGTGTTGTTGAATAAATATACAAGCATGTTGTATATCTTGGTGTATGAATTTTGCTCGAAGGGATTTTTGAAATCTGTTGTGGCGATTTCACTGATATTGCCCGTCAGGAGGATGTCGTCCCTGACTGATTTCAGGGATTTGAATATGTCAGGATAAGGGCACGTGTCGAAATAGTAAACTTTCGTGAACATGAAATAAAATGTCTTATCGTTTATGGTGTATTTGTTGAAAGAGTGGAGTTCACGTTCGCCCTCTTGGATGGAATTTTCAGGCGTAAGAAGGATATCCTGGATGTAGGGATTTGCATCGTCGAGGTCAATAGATGTTGGGATCAATATTGTGTTGCATTTACTCCTAAGAATGCTCTCGTTGTGCTCTTTTAAGTATGTGTTGTAAATTTCCCTTTTGTTGAAAGATTTTAAAAATTCCGAGTAATCCTTTTGAGAGTTCGTGGATGTTCCATCTGTTGGAGTTGGAGCATCTGGAAGTGGATCTGGACTTAGTGTGTTCGGATTCGGTGGATCTGGGATTGGATCTGGTGGTTCAAGAGTTGGATCCGGAGGTTCAAGAGTTGGATCCGGAGGTTCAAGAGTTGGATCCGGAGGTTCAAGAGTTGGATCCGGAGGTTCAAGAGTTGGATCCGGAGGTTCAAGAGTTGGATCCGGAGGTTCAAGAGTTGGATCCGGAGGTTCAAGAGTTGGATCCGGAGGTTCAAGAGTTGGATCCGGAGGTTCAAGAGTTGGATCCGGAGGTTCAAGAGTTGGATCCGGAGGTTCAAGAGTTGGATCCGGAGGTTCAAGAGTTGGATCCGGAGGTTCAAGAGTTGGATCCGGAGGTTCAAGAGTTGGATCCGGAGGTTCAAGAGTTGGATCCGGAGGTTCAAGAGTTGGATCCGGAGGTTCAAGAGTTGGATCCGGAGGTTCAAGAGTTGGATCCGGAGGTTCAAGAGTTGGATCCGGAGGTTCAAGAGTTGGATCCGGAGGTTCAAGAGTTGGATCCGGAGGTTCAAGAGTTGGATCCGGAGGTTCAAGAGTTGGATCCGGAGGTTCAAGAGTTGGATCCGGAGGTTCAAGAGTTGGATCCGGAGGTTCAAGAGTTGGATCCGGAGGTTCAAGAGTTGGATCCGGAGGTTCAAGAGTTGGATCCGGAGGTTCAAGAGTTGGATCCGGAGGTTCAAGAGTTGGATCCGGAGGTTCAAGAGTTGGATCCGGAGGTTCAAGAGTTGGATCCGGAGGTTCAAGAGTTGGATCCGGAGGTTCAAGAGTTGGATCCGGAGGTTCAAGAGTTGGATCCGGAGGTTCAAGAGTTGGATCCGGAGGTTCAAGAGTTGGATCCGGAGGTTCAAGAGTTGGATCCGGAGGTTCAAGAGTTGGATCCGGAGGTTCAAGAGTTGGATCCGGAGGTTCAAGAGTTGGATCCGGAGGTTCAAGAGTTGGATCCGGAGGTTCAAGAGTTGGATCCGGAGGTTCAAGAGTTGGATCCGGAGGTTCAAGAGTTGGATCCGGAGGTTCAAGAGTTGGATCCGGAGGTTCAAGAGTTGGATCCGGAGGTTCAAGAGTTGGATCCGGAGGTTCAAGAGTTGGATCCGGAGGTTCAAGAGTTGGATCCGGAGGTTCAAGAGTTGGATCCGGAGGTTCAAGAGTTGGATCCGGAGGTTCAAGAGTTGGATCCGGAGGTTCAAGAGTTGGATCCGGAGGTTCAAGAGTTGGATCCGGAGGTTCAAGAGTTGGATCCGGAGGTTCAAGAGTTGGATCCGGAGGTTCAAGAGTTGGATCCGGAGGTTCAAGAGTTGGATCCGGAGGTTCAAGAGTTGGATCCGGAGGTTCAAGAGTTGGATCCGGAGGTTCAAGAGTTGGATCCGGAGGTTCAAGAGTTGGATCCGGAGGTTCAAGAGTTGGATCCGGAGGTTCAAGAGTTGGATCCGGAGGTTCAAGAGTTGGATCCGGAGGTTCAAGAGTTGGATCCGGAGGTTCAAGAGTTGGATCCGGAGGTTCAAGAGTTGGATCCGGAGGTTCAAGAGTTGGATCCGGAGGTTCAAGAGTTGGATCCGGAGGTTCAAGAGTTGGATCCGGAGGTTCAAGAGTTGGATCCGGAGGTTCAAGAGTTGGATCCGGAGGTTCAAGAGTTGGATCCGGAGGTTCAAGAGTTGGATCCGGAGGTTCAAGAGTTGGATCCGGAGGTTCAAGAGTTGGATCCGGAGGTTCAAGAGTTGGATCCGGAGGTTCAAGAGTTGGATCCGGAGGTTCAAGAGTTGGATCCGGAGGTTCAAGAGTTGGATCCGGAGGTTCAAGAGTTGGATCCGGAGGTTCAAGAGTTGGATCCGGAGGTTCAAGAGTTGGATCCGGAGGTTCAAGAGTTGGATCCGGAGGTTCAAGAGTTGGATCCGGAGGTTCAAGAGTTGGATCCGGAGGTTCAAGAGTTGGATCCGGAGGTTCAAGAGTTGGATCCGGAGGTTCAAGAGTTGGATCCGGAGGTTCAAGAGTTGGATCCGGAGGTTCAAGAGTTGGATCCGGAGGTTCAAGAGTTGGATCCGGAGGTTCAAGAGTTGGATCCGGAGGTTCAAGAGTTGGATCCGGAGGTTCAAGAGTTGGATCCGGAGGTTCAAGAGTTGGATCCGGAGGTTCAAGAGTTGGATCCGGAGGTTCAAGAGTTGGATCCGGAGGTTCAAGAGTTGGATCCGGAGGTTCAAGAGTTGGATCCGGAGGTTCAAGAGTTGGATCCGGAGGTTCAAGAGTTGGATCCGGAGGTTCAAGAGTTGGATCCGGAGGTTCAAGAGTTGGATCCGGAGGTTCAAGAGTTGGATCCGGAGGTTCAAGAGTTGGATCCGGAGGTTCAAGAGTTGGATCCGGAGGTTCAAGAGTTGGATCCGGAGGTTCAAGAGTTGGATCCGGAGGTTCAAGAGTTGGATCCGGAGGTTCAAGAGTTGGATCCGGAGGTTCAAGAGTTGGATCCGGAGGTTCAAGAGTTGGATCCGGAGGTTCAAGAGTTGGATCCGGAGGTTCAAGAGTTGGATCCGGAGGTTCAAGAGTTGGATCCGGAGGTTCAAGAGTTGGATCCGGAGGTTCAAGAGTTGGATCCGGAGGTTCAAGAGTTGGATCCGGAGGTTCAAGAGTTGGATCCGGAGGTTCAAGAGTTGGATCCGGAGGTTCAAGAGTTGGATCCGGAGGTTCAAGAGTTGGATCCGGAGGTTCAAGAGTTGGATCCGGAGGTTCAAGAGTTGGATCCGGAGGTTCAAGAGTTGGATCCGGAGGTTCAAGAGTTGGATCCGGAGGTTCAAGAGTTGGATCCGGAGGTTCAAGAGTTGGATCCGGAGGTTCAAGAGTTGGATCCGGAGGTTCAAGAGTTGGATCCGGAGGTTCAAGAGTTGGATCCGGAGGTTCAAGAGTTGGATCCGGAGGTTCAAGAGTTGGATCCGGAGGTTCAAGAGTTGGATCCGGAGGTTCAAGAGTTGGATCCGGAGGTTCAAGAGTTGGATCCGGAGGTTCAAGAGTTGGATCCGGAGGTTCAAGAGTTGGATCCGGAGGTTCAAGAGTTGGATCCGGAGGTTCAAGAGTTGGATCCGGAGGTTCAAGAGTTGGATCCGGAGGTTCAAGAGTTGGATCCGGAGGTTCAAGAGTTGGATCCGGAGGTTCAAGAGTTGGATCCGGAGGTTCAAGAGTTGGATCCGGAGGTTCAAGAGTTGGATCCGGAGGTTCAAGAGTTGGATCCGGAGGTTCAAGAGTTGGATCCGGAGGTTCAAGAGTTGGATCCGGAGGTTCAAGAGTTGGATCCGGAGGTTCAAGAGTTGGATCCGGAGGTTCAAGAGTTGGATCCGGAGGTTCAAGAGTTGGATCCGGAGGTTCAAGAGTTGGATCCGGAGGTTCAAGAGTTGGATCCGGAGGTTCAAGAGTTGGATCCGGAGGTTCAAGAGTTGGATCCGGAGGTTCAAGAGTTGGATCCGGAGGTTCAAGAGTTGGATCCGGAGGTTCAAGAGTTGGATCCGGAGGTTCAAGAGTTGGATCCGGAGGTTCAAGAGTTGGATCCGGAGGTTCAAGAGTTGGATCCGGAGGTTCAAGAGTTGGATCCGGAGGTTCAAGAGTTGGATCCGGAGGTTCAAGAGTTGGATCCGGAGGTTCAAGAGTTGGATCCGGAGGTTCAAGAGTTGGATCCGGAGGTTCAAGAGTTGGATCCGGAGGTTCAAGAGTTGGATCCGGAGGTTCAAGAGTTGGATCCGGAGGTTCAAGAGTTGGATCCGGAGGTTCAAGAGTTGGATCCGGAGGTTCAAGAGTTGGATCCGGAGGTTCAAGAGTTGGATCCGGAGGTTCAAGAGTTGGATCCGGAGGTTCAAGAGTTGGATCCGGAGGTTCAAGAGTTGGATCCGGAGGTTCAAGAGTTGGATCCGGAGGTTCAAGAGTTGGATCCGGAGGTTCAAGAGTTGGATCCGGAGGTTCAAGAGTTGGATCCGGAGGTTCAAGAGTTGGATCCGGAGGTTCAAGAGTTGGATCCGGAGGTTCAAGAGTTGGATCCGGAGGTTCAAGAGTTGGATCCGGAGGTTCAAGAGTTGGATCCGGAGGTTCAAGAGTTGGATCCGGAGGTTCAAGAGTTGGATCCGGAGGTTCAAGAGTTGGATCCGGAGGTTCAAGAGTTGGATCCGGAGGTTCAAGAGTTGGATCCGGAGGTTACAATGTCATCTAAGTAGACGAAACACTGTATACCTTGGAGGCCCGACAGTGCAGAGTTCATTAGCCTCTGAAAGGTAGCGGGGGCATTCTTAAGCCCGAAGCTCATACGTGTGAATTCAAAATGTCCTTCAGGTACGGAAAAAGCGGATTTAGGGGCATCTTGTTCTGAAAGTTTGATTTGGTGGAACCCTGACGCTAGGTCTAAGGTACTGAAGTACTTACACTTACCGAGTTGGTCTAGGATTTCAGAGATATTGGGTATTGGATAGGAATCTCCGATAGTGATATCATTTAGTTTGCGGTAGTCTATTACTACCCGCCATTTGCGTTGGCCCGATGCGTCGGTTTTTTTTGGAACGATCCAGATTGGGGAAGACCATGGAGATGTAGAATGTTTTATGATTCCTTCGTTAAGCATTTTATTAATCTGGGATTGTACCTCTTGTTTGTGGACTTCAGGGAATCTATAGGATTTCGTGTTTATGGGAACTGAAGAGGAAGTAGTAATGTCATGTTGGATAGCTTCCGTGCATGTTAATTTGTCATGAGGGAGATGAAAGATGTCAGAGTAAATGGAACAGAGATTATATAAGGCATCGGTCTCTTCAGAGTTTAGATGAGAGACTCTTAATAAGTTTATCACTTCTTCGGTTCGAGATAAAGCATTATTATTGGCAGGAGAGTCATGATAAAATGTGTGTAGAATTTCCCGATGTTCAATTTTCGTTATAGGTGAAATTTTGAATTTTGTTTTGGAATCTATATATATAGGAGACTCGGATGTATTCACTACTGAGATATTTACCCTGCGGTTTGGTTTTACTTTAACCGCACAGTTTGCTATTAAGAGTGAGTCGATTGGGTTTTGGTCAAGGATAAGTCCTTCTTTAATGTCTGGATTTAGTACACAACATTCGATTATCTGTTCGGTCCGAGGGGGAATGGAAAAGGTTGGGTCAGTAAACTCTACGTTGAACTTCAAATTGTCGACAGTCAGTGTATTTTCAGAGTAGTCGATTTTACAATTGTACTTCGAAAGAAAGTCGTTACCGATTATACCGTCGTAGGGAAAGTCAAGGTTAGGAACGACATGGAAATGATTATTTAATGTTTCGAAAGCTATGGATGTATGTCCCAGTGAGAGCATTGGATTGTTAGTTACTCCACTAAAACTGACAATGTGGTTAACAATTTCAGGCATCCTTTCGATGGAACCCTTTTTTATAAGACTAATAGATGCACCACTGTCAACTAAAAACTTTAAGTTTTTTGAAGAAACTGAAGTTTGTATTGTGATAAAGGGTAATGTTTTTTTGTAGGGTTGGTTGCGATGTTATATGTTTTTAATACGTTACTTAGTGATTTAGGTGCCGTGCATGAGGGGCAGTTTATAGGAAAAATACCGTTGTGGTTGGAGTCCGTGTTCGATTCATCTGGTTGGTCACCGAGTTTATGGGTGAACTTAGATGCAGTGGGTGGAGAGTCACTTCTAAATTGGGGCTGGTTACCGAGGTTGCAAGTGCTCTTTGAAACAGAGATGTGACCACCTTTATGTTGGGGCTGGTTACCCTGGTTGTAGGTTGGCCTGGATACAGTGGAATTCAGCGTGTACTTAGGTCTAGCAGAGTTCGTGGGGTTTGCAAGGGTCTGATTGTTTAGTGTATCGTTTTCCCTATTTAATCTTCCCGCACGATACCTGACGGGAAGGTTTGGTCGTTTAAATTAGGCGTATTCTCGTATTCTATTGGATTGATGACATTGATTTGTTGGTTACGGCGATTATAATTTGGAACTTGAGGGGATCGATTCATGTTCTGTGCGTAATTAAATTTCCGGTTATTGTACTCTCGCTTCCTGCAGTACTCTATTGAATGACCTACTGTCTTACAATACCTACAAAATGGATCATTATTATTATTGTTATTTTTTGGCCTAGGGTTTTGGTTATTGAAGTTAGATGTTGGCCTTGAGAATGCTGTATTTTGACGACGCTGTTCGGTATTTGCAAAGTTTAGAGGATTCGATTGACCTGCATACCTGGTACTTATCCCTACGATTTTTTCCTCTGCCGTAGCGAGATTGATAGCCTCGTTTAACGTGCTAGGGTCCCTACACCTAATTATCATAGATAGGTGTGGATGCAAACCTATCGTAAATACGTTAAGAGCGAGATCTTGCATGGCGGCCACACGACCGGCTAATTCATCTTTTTTCCTAGTTGGTATTGAAATGTTTATCTCCGTCAGAAGTTTTGCCAGGCAAGATTCAACTCTAAGGCTATACTGACTCACGGTTTCATTTCGACCCTGTTTGCACTCCTGTAGGTCGGAAAGTAAATATGCGTAATGTTTGACATCACCGTATTGTGTCTTTAGGAAGTCTTCTAGTTGGTTCCATTTCGAGAACTCTTTTACTGCACACGCGGTTTCGGCTTTGCCTTCGAGGCGGCTTAATATATATTTGAGGAGTATATCCGTCTGGGAAGATGACGCTAAATTTATTGCGTTGCGGCAGTTATTAATAAATGATGTAATTTTTTTCGCGAGACCCGTCAAATGTGCCGATAAATTTAATTAGGATGTTTAGGTCAATGTCTGACATTTTAACTGTTTTTTGTTCTTCGTCTTTGGCTTTGATCATGCGGAAATATTTATTATGTTAAAGAAAGCTTTATTACTATGTGAGGTTACAAGACAAGGTGATAACAAGTAGGGTTTAAACAGTGCATAAAAATGATGTAAGTCTTCGACTGCGACGGCTCCTTATCTCTTCCTAGTAAGCGCCAGTGATGCGTGTGTGGGCAGGAGATAACTGACGACTAGTGCGGACAACTGTCTTTAGTCGAATGTGATTCGAATGTTGACTTTATATAAGTAAGTTAACTTACAGGACGAACAGGAACATGCTGCTTTAAGGCTTGCGGGATACGGTATGCTGGAGATGCGTGGTGATGATGATACTGATGCTCAGCAATGAGGTGATTGTTTTCTACGAGAAGTTTGCAGGTTCGGGCTTGGCGACGATGGATTTCTTTCACGGTTTTCACTTCACTATATCACTATCACTGTGAGATTGTGCTGGTTTGAGTCCAAGGATTTTTAAAATCCCTTTGCGCTGCCACCATTTGTTATACGGGATACTTGAGATTGGTTTTAAAAAAAAGATTTATTACACGAACTGGAACTTTAATTAACAACATATTACAAGAGAAAATAAAGGACAAGTACCCCGGATGAAGGATTGAGTCGGACTGCGGTGGGCTGTGCCACCGCTGTTATATACCGATAATAAGGTGCTGATGCTGCACCTTGGTCATGCTCATCCCATACACAGAGGATATATAACAGTACGTTTAAACCTGATGTTAATATAAAAGGCAACCCCCCCGCCCCTACCCTCATGGATCCGGCCTCGGTTTGTGTCGTAGAGCCGATATCCTGGAACTGTCGGAGCCTTTCCCTCCTCCTCCAATGCGCAGGCCACGTCTCGTTTATAGCCATAATATCCACAGAGTGTTCACCCATAGCAACAAGAAATTCATCGTGGTTTGGTAGCTAAAGACCCCGCATTTAGTAACCTAACTTGATAAGTTTATCCCCCGCCATTTATATAAGTTATTATTGCAATTACAAGATAAATTAAAAACTGTCCTAAATGAGAATCTGTATGTGAGGACGATTATTGATATAAATACATTTAAATCAACAATAATATACATTTACATATAACATCGTTAATAATAAAAAAAAAAAAAAAAAAAAAAAAAAAAAAAAAAAAAAAAAAAAAAAAAAAAAAAAAAAAAAAAAAAAAAAAAAAAAAAAAAAAAAAAAAAAAAAAAAAAAAAAAAAAAAAAAAAAAAAAAAAAAAAAAAAAAAAAAAAAAAAAAAAAAAAAAAAAAAAAAAAAAAAAAAAAAAAAAAAAAAAAAAAAAAAAAAAAAAAAAAAAAAAAAAAAAAAAAAAAAAAAAAAAAAAAAAAAAAAAAAAAAAAAAAAAAAAAAAAAAAAAAAAAAAAAAAAAAAAAAAAAAAAAAAAAAAAAAAAAAAAAAAAAAAAAAAAAAAAAAAAAAAAAAAAAAAAAAAAAAAAAAAAAAAAAAAAAAAAAAAAAAAAAAAAAAAAAAAAAAAAAAAAAAAAAAAAAAAAAAAAAAAAAAAAAAAAAAAAAAAAAAAAAAAAAAAAAAAAAAAAAAAAAAAAAAAAAAAAAAAAAAAAAAAAAAAAAAAAAAAAAAAAAAAAAAAAAAAAAAAAAAAAAAAAAAAAAAAAAAAAAAAAAAAAAAAAAAAAAAAAAAAAAAAAAAAAAAAAAAAAAAAAAAAAAAAAAAAAAAAAAAAAAAAAAAAAAAAAAAAAAAAAAAAAAAAAAAAAAAAAAAAAAAAAAAAAAAAAAAAAAAAAAAAAAAAAAAAAAAAAAAAAAAAAAAAAAAAAAAAAAAAAAAAAAAAAAAAAAAAAAAAAAAAAAAAAAAAAAAAAAAAAAAAAAAAAAAAAAAAAAAAAAAAAAAAAAAAAAAAAAAAAAAAAAAAAAAAAAAAAAAAAAAAAAAAAAAAAAAAAAAAAAAAAAAAAAAAAAAAAAAAAAAAAAAAAAAAAAAAAAAAAAAAAAAAAAAAAAAAAAAAAAAAAAAAAAAAAAAAAAAAAAAAAAAAAAAAAAAAAAAAAAAAAAAAAAAAAAAAAAAAAAAAAAAAAAAAAAAAAAAAAAAAAAAAAAAAAAAAAAAAAAAAAAAAAAAAAAAAAAAAAAAAAAAAAAAAAAAAAAAAAAAAAAAAAAAAAAAAAAAAAAAAAAAAAAAAAAAAAAAAAAAAAAAAAAAAAAAAAAAAAAAAAAAAAAAAAAAAAAAAAAAAAAAAAAAAAAAAAAAAAAAAAAAAAAAAAAAAAAAAAAAAAAAAAAAAAAAAAAAAAAGACAGAAGGTAAGAGTAAATGCGTAAACTTAATTAATTTTGTGTATTAACAGGATGTTCACTGAAGATGTTTTTAATATCTGTTTCTGTATGTACCCAATCTGACAGGGGTTCCCGTTTTTGTCGAACAAAATTCGTCCTCGCTTGTCCATACAAACTTCCAACCGTGGTGTGCCGCAGCATCTCTCGCTTGCCGAAATAACTGTCGGTTTGTTTTTTGTAAGGCGCGTTCATTAACATAAAAACCGTTTAGAAGGCCCCGCAATTTTCAATATCGCGGGTTTGCGCCGCGGCGAACACCGCGCCATGTAGTAAGCTGGTCACGCAGGTCGCGGCGCGCCAGGCGCACTAACTACGGCGCCGGTAGCGGCTGTCTGCTGGTCCTGAGGATCGGTAGCGTTGATGGTTCGGCTGCCCGGCGGTACAACATTCACTATGTCGCGCTCCTCGATGTTCCGGTAACTAGTGGCTATGAGTTGGACCGTGTGTAATAAGTTTTTTCTTTCTTTCTCCGCTCTGCTTCCGTCAAGTTTGTTATCTCAATAATGTTCGAGAACAACTCTTGGTCTCGTTCGTTTAACACTCTTGTTTAGCTTTCATCTCTGTTTTCCAACTCAGACTTGTACATCGGTTCCTGTCTATTTTGGTGTTTCTATATTGCTTATTCTCGTTTCCATATCCTCCAAGCGTCATGACATGATTTTAAGGTTTCTTTTAACTCGTAACTTCTGCCCCTCTTTTTTCTGTGCGAGGTGCTGGAACTCGCCGCATAAGGATCTCATCTCTGTTCGCAGCTCGTCTTTAATAGTCGAAGCTCCGCGGCGACATTAAGAGGCACTTCCATGGGAGCAACCTTGAGCCTGTTGTTCACCGGGCTTGCATCCGTCAGCTCGTCCGAACTAAGGCTCTTATTTTCCAGAGCTCTCTTCTCTCGGCGGTGTATCGCTGTGTTGTTTTTTTTTAAATTTCTTTTACATTCTGGACAGCGCCAGCTTGCTGTCAAAACGGCCTTTAGCTGGTAACGAGACGATGCTCGTGATAATAAGAGCTGCATCTCCCACAAGCGACCGCACTGCTGCGCCATCGACTTTTGACAACCTCCGCATCTAACGAATGATGAAAAAAAAGAAAGATGAAAAAAAAATATATGTAATAATAGACCCGCTGAGTTCCCTTGTTCTTCTCAGGTCCGTGGCATTTGTTTTTACGAATGGCTGGTAGATTTTGACGTTCAATAAGTGAACTATTGTTCCCATGTTGAATAAAAACTTTTGCTTTGATGGTTTTATTACTTATAGAAATTACACACAGTTGCTCTGAGAAAGAAAATAATCCTGTGATATAATTGACAAAGAATTCAAAAATAGATACCGTTTGAATAAAGAATCATTTAAGTTCTTTGTAATCAACTGTAATTTATTAATATCCTTTACAAAATATTCATACTAAGTTAAATTTGTTTTAACTAAGTATTTTTAATTATTTCCAGGTGATTTTGGTTACCACAGCGACCCTGGTTAATGGCACCAATTTTTAAATGCTTTTAAGGGAACTCCAGCTTATAATATATCAGCCATTTCAATGGAAGGACCAACGTAGCTATTGAAAATAACCTTTGGCACTAAAAAACCGATGGCGTTTGTTTGTGTAAGAATCGCACATTACACTATGCTCCAGTAAAATGTGCAAAAAACAGCATGCTGTGTGTTGCACAACTTAGTCATTGAGTTCACATACCGGAACCAGAACCAGCAGAGATTGAAAACCCAAATATGGCTATAACAATCTCTGAACATATTTTCCAAGAGAATACTTCAGGGATGGGTGTTATTCCGGGTCCCCCCCCCCGTCGATTCGTTTGATCCTGTACGGCTCCATCGTGGGAGTCACCACTCGATCACCGAGCTGTTTCATGCATCCATCGGGCCCGGACTCGCATTATGCTGCCTTCATGATCGTGCAA
>JAGSMW010000263.1:0-17969 GCA_029286795.1 Byasa hedistus
ACAAACTTAAACATCGATTTTTCCGCTCTCACACAATAAAACTGAAAATTTACGTTCATATGATTAGAGATTAGTTAAAAATCAATGATTTTCACTTTTCACTCTATATTCAAAATTATTAAATACTTTAAACCTTTAAGAAGTAAATCAATCAAAGAAAACTTTAAAAAAAAATTTCTAATTGTATTCTTGAAACGATGCAAGTTAACTTTGTCAGACTTATAGGTAGAATAAAGCTTAAGACTATGATTCCTGTAGAGATTAGTGAAACATCTTATGACAAAAAAATATCAAGGAAATCCCTTTTCTAAAAAAACTTTAACATATTAAATAGAATTATTTCTATTATCCGCGATTATTTATTAAGTTTTCTTGGCTTACATAGGAAAAAGGAATCCAAAGCATGAACGAACTAAAAATCATGATTTGTTGTCAAAAAAAATGTAATAGGTTTAGTTTCCTCAAGTAGACAAGTCCCTACTCAAAAAGGCATCTTTCTTGCTTATATTTAAAACTTTAATTCTAAGACTGTATTTAATGTCAATCTCTTGGCATTAAATTTAAATTTTTCAATTCAGAATTCTAAATTAAACACTTTAATACTTTTAGTCAACAATACTTTAATCTCTCGCTTAACACAAACAACTCTTTTCAAATTCTGTCATCAATAACTGTGCGTAATACCGGGTAAGAGTCCATACACTAGAGGAAGTTCTCGCACGATTGACCTCCAAGAATAAGGAACACGGTTGTTTTAAAATCTTTAATGTTGAACTCTTGTGATCCCTTAGAGTTCATCTTAATCTTGGGTTTCTAAGGATGACAAATTTTTATAATAAACATGTTCTAAGAAAGTTCGTAGAAGAATACATACAAAATAAAAGTATGTGGATAATCCACAAATACTTTTTAGTGATTACCAAAAAGTTTCAAGCTAACTAAATCTTACTCAACAATAGATCGTATCCAAAATAGAGAAACTTAACATACGTGCAATTATAAGTTTTTTGTAGGGAAATAATTTTTGGGAAACTAATACTTCTGTTTTTATAATGATCTTGCCTCTCTGTTATCTGTAGATATTTTTGTAAATCAGAACTCAAGTTAAATTTCCAACAGTTTTCATAGTTAATTTAATAAGTAAAATATCAATAACATTATACTTTGAATTTTGTAAACTAAATGGCTCTCGTTGAATTCTATATCAGTGAGTATTTGTACACGAAAAGAAACATGCCAACTCAAAAAATTAGATAATTTTTTTTAAGGGGACTAAAATGCGCTCGATATGCCCATATTAAAATTCATGATGATCTTGAGGTTGAGGCTTACGATGATGAGCTTTTTTAGCCCAGTAAAAGTTTTGGAAGCTAAAATCTTTTGAAGAAGAACTAAAAAGGTTAATTGTCTTTTCATTTTCATCATTAGAAGGGTTTTAGGGCCTGTCTATGAAATTATTGGAGATATGACAACAAAATGTAAAATAATGGACTAACTTTGTAAGTGAATGAAGTTTTTTTGCTGGGGTTGAGTTTTACCTATTTTAAAGAGTCTTTAGAATTTTACTTTGGCCAGTCTGGCAAATAGACTTTCGAGACTTAATATTTGGTTGAAGAAATCGGCTTCATAAAGAGACCTCTAAAATAAATTTTGAATTCATGGAAATAGTAGGTTTCATATGAATAATAAGCAAGATAATTAGGAGCATCGAAGTTTTGGTCAGATGGCTCGTAAACTTGCTTCGAATCATTAAATCGCAGGGTAAATAGAAGTAAGAGCCCCAAAATCCAGCAGATGCTTTATCTATGTTGAAGTAGATAAAAAACTCAGTATGCATGTTCTTGTCTAATTTTCTGACAAAAAGGTGATACAATGATTCTAATTTTTATTGAGAATATTGAAAAGGGAAGCACTAATGGACTGATGAGCATAAATCTTCTAACGAATTAGTTGTTAGGCTAATATGGCGCACTATTGTCATAAGAACTGTTTAAATCATGCAAATAGTATTAGTTAACACACTCTGTAGAGTGCTTTCCAACAGTGGAGTCTAACGCTTGAAATAAAAAAAGAAACGATAACTAAAAAAGTAAGGGTTTTTAGATTAGATTTAGTGGGAATTTACAATAGACACTATAACTAAAGCATATTAAATACAAACTCGACTATCCTTAATAAGTTCTTTTTGTGTAATGTTTGATTTAATTTTTCCTTATCCATAGTTTTTAGTTCTAATGATTTTTTTTTGTCCTGACATGGGCAAAAAAAACTGCCATCTAGTCTGGAATTCATGTATCATACATTAAATTTTGTAAATTAATCAGTTAGTCGTTAATAACTTTAGAAAGTAGTGTCGAATTCTGTTATTATTAAAATTCTGAAGTCTCCATAGATAAGTGGGAAAGCAACCAACGATCAACGGGGATCTGATAAGCGATTTCGAAGCTCCTGTAGGTACTCAAGACTTTCGAAAGTGTGATTTAAATAATAAGTATCATCTAAGTGAGTAGTTAGAATAAGTAGGGTATAGGGTCGTTCAGCGATATGTACCTGATCGTAAGACTGCGCACATGGTCTCGAAACGGTGGGTAGACTTAAGTGCCAATTCACAGTGTAGTTAGTAGTGTTAATGAGGATGTGCTTGTCATATTCAGTCGTATAGATATGGGTCGTTAACTATAGAGATAAGTATCCAGTACGATGATGCTCTTCTTTCCCGGTCCTTACACTCACGCGTGCCGTTAATAATACTGTACGCTACTGTGGATCTACATTTCGGGCATGGATTATAGGCGAGGTATAATGGTTGGTCTTCTGGAATCAAACTTAAATGGGAGGAATGCTAAGGCAACTTTCAAAGGTGGGGGGTTTCAGTGAATAAGAATCTAAAAATATCAGTGGTACTGGGGAACACGGGGGGTTCACGCCGCGGGGTCTCTCTAGAGATTTCCCCTAATCTGTGGCAAACCCAAAGACAAAAGGAAAAGATAGGGGGTTTTTCTATGACTGTATAGTTTTTGGTGAAAAGGTTATTTTTGTATTTCCCATACAGTAATTGTTTTGTCTTTTTCAGCACCAAAGTCTTATGTCTAGGTCATTTTAATAGATTGTACTCTAGGAGATTTCATTTTTCTCTCTGTTGAGATGGAATGTTTTCTTTTTTCCGCATCTTCAAATTCAGCAGCTCTTCTTCCATAATATTTTTGTGGTTGTTTACATTTGAAAAGGGTTAAGGGAAACTTACTCTTTGTGCTCTATACTAACTAATAAAATCTTACTAAATAACAATAATAATGTTTTATAGCATATGTTTTTGTCTTTAAATCGTTCTCTAATTGATTTAACCCATAAATAAGTAAGTTTACAAATTCGTTCGCCCTTTTTTTTCTATGATGAGCACTCAAGCAGATCGCCATACAAGATTTTATAAATTTACACATCTGTCCTCGTTTTATTAAAACAGGGACAAATATATAGATAACCAGTTTTTATGTTGTTTTCAAAGTCCTCGATGTCTCTAGTTATATTCTTTTTCTTTGTACCAAATATGCTTGTCAATAATGTTTATTGTTTGTTTCATTGTCACTTCCATGGTCAAAAAATATAAAAATTATAAATATTTTAAGACTTATAAAAGAGAGGGTATCGACACTGCCTAACGAAATTGACAAAAACACCATCATTGCGAAAAAATTAGCAAAAATGTCATGTCTTCTAGAAAGAATTTTGGTTATTGTTAGCCTGTTAGGGCCTTTTTAAAAAAAATTAAGTAGTTCATGGTTTATAACGCCATAAACCTAGTAGAAGACAGTGGACTACTCCCATATATTCCTAATAACACATACCTGGTTAGCTGCTTTGACAATAATTTTTAAATCATTTGTGTTACGAAGTTATGTGAATTTTATTTGTAAAATCTAGGGTATAAATATTAATAAAATATATACTCCACATTGTGTTGACACATGTGCTTTTAAAAATCCTTCTCAAAGAAGTCTTCCTATTGTCTGAGTATGGATTAACGGATTATCAGGATTCCCACAAAGTGTAATTAATTATCAATAGTATTAATGAATATCACCTGTATTATACAATTTGAATATCCCCTCCAGCAATCTGTGACAATATGAGTTCTAGATTACATGATCTTTAATAAAATTTACACAACCGCTACTCTGCTCTTCTTTGGGCGTAACTTTTAAATGCAATCATTTTTTGTCCTTTCTACAGATAGCACCCTTAATCCATACTTTTTCCCCAGCCCAAAATTCAAGTTTTCTCCACTCTCTCGTGTGCATATATAGTCTCATCAACTTCAACAATGGTTTCATCAGGACCTAATTTGTTAATGTATCATTGTAATTATCATTGTGCCCCTTAAAACAAGATAATCGATCCCACTGTAATAGTACTTTCTACCTACATCTGTTTCTTTCTTCCTTCTTCACCATGAACTCGTGAGTATATCCCAACATACATGTAATAGAATTCGCATTTAAGTTATATAGGATGTGGTGAGGTTTTAAACATTGTAATCATTAAAAATTTGACTTATTTTCTCTCGACAGTCTTTAACTGACACTCCAACAGACCATGATTCCGTCTCCGACCTTACTCTTTTCAACATGCATTCTCCTACAACACTCACTATCTTTGCTCAGTCGATAATATTCAAAGGGATACTACAAGATCGAATGCGTCTTGCTCTGTTTCATTTTTCTAAAAAGTTTCTGCGCCAAATTCTTTTTAGGGGTAAAAAAAATATTTTTTAAAAAGGCCTCCCCCCTAAAAGCTAACAATTACCGAAATTTCATTTAGTCATTAAAAAATTTTAGGCAAATTTTAAACTCTAAGTTTAATTATTTTTCTCTGTTTTTAATTTTCAATTTAGAAAATTTGAAAATTATCAAAAATTTTATTATAAAACAGTGGGCCAACCTGGTAGCCACGGACTAGAAATTGGCTCTAAGCTTTCTATTGGTACCAGAACTAAAAATATTGAAGAAAACTATTGGTTGCAGAACGCTGATATTTCTTTCTTCTGTGAAGCGCAAGCGGGAAGAAGTTTTCGAATAAAAAGAATCCGGACCTAAAAAAGTTGCAAACCGTCATTACCTTCCAACTGACCATTTAAAAATATATTAAGCTTAGAATTAAAAAATTTAGCTACAACGAATTATAGTAGTTGGTTGGTAGCAAAAACATAAAAAATTAGGCGCTAGTAAAAAAAAAGAGTCTTTTTTAAAAAAATATCGGAAAGAAAATAAATATAAGATATGGTTTATTGAAAATTTTAAATTTTAAGAGAGTGTTATAATGCACCTCGTGTGATCCAATTGAGAGTGAATAATAGTTTTTTTCTTCCAACATAAATTCTTCCAGAATCGATGTATCCTGTTATGATTAATTCCAATATCTCCCCCTATACTCTCGTTCAATGAGACCACATATTTTCGATCTGATTAGTTATTAATACCTGAGCATACAAGCCTAAACCATGGTTAACTACCTCATGAATAATCCAAGTCGTGAACTCTTGTGCATACTAGGATAACCATCAGTATAATTACTGAACCACGAAAATTGTTTCTCTACAAACTTCGGGGCGGCCAAAATTTGGGATCTTCGAATTGGGTCTAATTTTAAAAAAAACTTCTACATTCTCCTTCTAAGGACTCCCCTACAATCCACTGACTGCAACATTTAGAGGTTGTCAGTTTATGTGATGGTTTAGTTACAACCAAACCTTGCAAATGGCTGTTTTCACTTGAACTTCTGACCCCTATTGCCATCCTATTTTTTTGCTACACCCTCATTCCACCACGATAACCAACATTATCACTCTTTCCATCTGTAATGTAAGAGGGCTGGTATTCCACAAAGATTTACAGCCTGTAGTTTGTATAATAAAATACCCACTAGCAAAAAAACATCTCAAAATCTTTCCGACACTCTATCGTAATTCCCCATCAAATGTCGACCCTACCTTTACAGACAAACAACTCTTACAATTTTACCCCAACATTAAATCCCATTCTCAGAAAACTTAGAGGCTGTTTGAAAACCTTCATTATACCATTACGACCCCAGCTTTCCTACAGGGAATTTCAGACAAATGAGGCCAGTCGTTAACATGAATGTTATTGCTTTCGTTATTATCTGTAAAAATTTTGTGGTACGGAGCCAAGCGTTGTTATTTTCTCTGAGATCAGTGAATTCTAATGGGATCAAATTTAAACTGGGGGGAAAAAAAATACCTTACTTTACTCAAAAAAAGGAGTCACTCTAAAAAAAGTAGGCATAATATAAAGTTATAAAACGGATGTTTTGCGATTTTAAAAGCATCTTTTTAAAACAGACTCTTTTTTTTTACTAGCGCCAGAAATTATCTATTTAAAAATTACCCAATATATAAAAGAAAGGCAAAAAAATGACTTCTAAAAAATGTTTTATTATAATAGAAAGGATACTGGTAGAAACTGTTGGCGGAAGGATCATAGAAAGCTTCCTAGAACTGGCTGGGCATTCTACCAGATACGGCTAGTAGTATAATTTTTCTTTTTTAATTTAACACTAGGTTAAATGTAGAGTTCCCATCTAGTATTTCTCAGAAACTCTGATAGCGTTTATTACACAAGGCAAAAAAAATAACTCGATCAAAATTCAAACTTTCTCATGTTGCAGATGAAAATAATCACGCATCTTTACTTACTTGTTTTTGTTAACAAATCCTCTAAAATTGTAAAATCGCTGTTTTTTTAAGTTTAGAGAAAAAATAGATTTTTGCATGCGTCGTGATTTTTTGGTCCTAAGATCTTTTCTAATCAGGAATGAATGGTTTTAAAAAATCACTACAGGATTTGTTGTTTCAAAAAACAAATAGTCACAATTTATTGTTTTAATATGGACAAAATTTAATCACTTCAAATTTTTAACAGAAGTTTTGGATTGTACTTTTAAGATGCATGATTTTTAAAAAGATCAGTTCTATTATCAAGATAAGTCACTCATTATTAGGTTTGCACTAATGTTTTCGAATCAGGTGCATTTTTCGGCCCAAAATGCGAAAAATTAAAATAAAAAAACAGTAAAAATTTACAAAAATAGTGAATAAATAAATTTTTCTCTTGAATTTCATCAAATGAGTATTTAAATAATGTAATCTAAATGTTGATTATTAATTTTCAAACAAATTCGTTAAAAAAACTTGTCTTTCTTCCGTTGTTTCCTTTTTTTCGTTACATTTTAAGTTAAATCTCATTAATTTAATGATTCGATGGCTTAAGTATTCGTGCATGTGTGACGGGGTTGAAATAAATTCCTTCAAGTGCAACACAGTACGTGAAAGTTCCTAGTGCATTTAATCGTCCGTAGTACTTATGCTCATCAGTCCATATCAAATTTCTTTTCGCATTTTCTTTGATAATAGGACATTGTATTAGGCTTTTTATTGAGAATAACACAATCAAAGGCATTAGTAATTCTAATCCTCACCTTAAACTATACAAAAGCGTCTGTTTTGTTTTTAGAGATCTACCTCTATGTGTATTCATCTTGTTATTTACAGACTATTTCATCTATTTTTGATAAGAACCTTGACCCCCTAGCTTACTTAACTTTTCTTTTATAATAACTTTACAATATTCATAAATTTATACGAATATTTTTTAAAGTTTCTGGCAATTAATCTTTTCAGCAACAAACCTATACCTGAGACGTATTATAGCCCATCAAACTTTAAGATTTGTAATATAGTGAGATAAAAATCCATCAAAAAAGCTACCTCTTCTTTTGAACCCTTCACTTCTGTCCCTCAATACCGTGTCTAAGGTATCACATCTCCATACAACATTTTCCTTAGACTGCTTATATTTTTTTCATCATCTGAACTTCAATTATCGGCATTTTCAATCTTCTTTTAAGAGTTTAAAATCTCCTAAGGCCGTTTAAGATCATAAATATTCATTCTCGTCGATTCTATTTCTTTTATCATGTTGACATTTTATGGTCATACTTTTTTCAAAAATGATTTTTAAATATAGCACATTTAGTGGAATGATTGTTACCAAGGGGGATTCTGTTTCGGTCGCTTTTATATCGAGATTTTCAAAGATAATTTTAACTCACTGCGGATTTCAAAGACAAAAATTTTACTTAAAAAATAAATATTTGAAATTAACAATTTTTCGAGTAAAAGTTAGGAAGGCTCCACGCTCAACACAGGTCCTTTTTTATTCATAATGAACTCATATGGGTAATTTTAATCTACTGAAAAATCTGGTAAAATATTTCAAACAAAAGTGGCGTTAAAATCATCAATTCTTTGAAATGATGTTTTTTTAAAAAATTTTAAGAAAAAAAATTTCAACTTTGTGTTTAAAAATAAATGCCTTTTCAAAATTTTCAAAATTGGTTTTTTGTATAATATAAGCAACTTCTTTTAAGGCATTGAATACACACGTCAAAAAAGCCATTAAAGAGATTAACAAAAAAATATGCTGTTCTAAATCTCTAAAGTGGATATCTTCTAATTATCTTAGACTCGTTAAATCAAACTAAAATTAAAACAACCTATTCTTTGGATAAAGCATACGACAACACTCCATCCATTTTAGAATTAAATAAAATCACTTTTAATTAATGTAGATAAAATATAAAAAAATCAAGAAAACACAGCAAGAAAAGGGTAGATTTACATCTCAGCATACTTGAAAGTTAGCTTATAGACTATTTAAAGAATAAAAAACATTTTTTTTATATATAAATTGTTTACGGTAAACGATTCATTACAAACAATTTTAAAAATTACCCCTATGGGTAGCTCTATGCGACAATTATTTGAAAATGAAATAGATAAACTTGATGTTCTGATAGCCAAAAAACAAAAGATCCTACAGGTTCTTGCGCAGAAGAGAGCAGAACTAAACAAACACGACGTTAGATTTTGTAAGAGAAGAAATCTCAATTGTACAGTAACCTGTTCTAGATGTATGAACGTTTGTTGAAAAAATGGGTAACAAACAGGTATTGGTGAAAACAAATCCTATGGAAATATTTAAGTTAAGGTAAGAGCCTCATATTAACTATGATGATCTTAAAGCAGGGGTAAGAGTTGCAACTGAGAAGTGATTCCTATGAAGTTCATAGTATATAGCTTCCTAAAAGGTAGATCCTCTGGTTTCATTAATGATGGTTGGAGGAAGGTTCCAGATTCTACAATCAGATTATCGTTGGTCTTGCGAGGCATACAGGAATACAGGAAGTTATAGAAGCTCCCTATTAAACATCCCGAGCTTTTCGAAAATTTAGGTATTGCAACAACCAAAGGGTGTGCTATTGTATGGGCCACCAGGTACAGGTAAGACTGTTGCTAGCTAAGTGTCGCAACACCAACAAAATGCAGCGTTTATTAAGAGTCTCTGGTTCAGAGCTTGTACAAAAGTATATTGGAGAGGGATCGAGATTAGTGAGAGAGTTGTTTGTAATGCCATGGAGATGGCACCTTCTATTATTTTTATGGATGAGATTGACTCTATCGGTCAGCTAAACAGAATCTCATCTAATGGAGATAGTGGAATACAAATAACAATGCTTGAACTTTTAAAAATCAGCTTGATGGATTCGAATCGCAACAGGAAATATAAGGTCATTATGGCAACCATAGGATTGATATATTAGTCCTGCCCTTGTGAGAACAGGAGAATTGGATAGAAAAATCGAGTTTCCACAACCAATGAATCAGCAAGGGTTGAGATTCTAAAAATAACACCTCAAAGAAGATGAATTGACTAAAGGAATAAATCTAGAATCGATTGCAAGCAACTTGGTGGATCTCTTCAGAGTCAGAGGTTAAAGCCCGTGTGTAGCAGAGGCGGTATGTTTGCTTTACGTTAAAGAGGTTCATGTAACTCAGAGGATTTTGAATTGGCTGTCTCTAAGGTAATGAAAAAAGCTACTGATCACACTTTCGGATTTAGAAAGTTTATTAAGTAGTTTTTTTAATAGTATGATTAGTTATTAAGTCTTAGTAACCATATTACTTTTAAAATTTAAATTTTAAACAGAAATCGGTAGAAAATACACTTAATGTCATCCCGAATGTTTGTTATGTAAATATAATTAATTTGTAAATAACAATCAAAAACCGCTACACTAATTTGTATATCTAATCATTTAATCATCCGATAGCGGGGGTATCGTTCATCTAAATCATAAACGTGATTATGTAATTTACAAAAACATTTCCATCATTGAAGCAGTAACCTAAACATCATATGTAAAACTATGCTACAATCAAAACGAAATAAACCTAAAAAAAAAATTTGATAACCCCAACATAACGTTTTCAGGCGTGATAGAAAGGAACACTGAGAATGGGAGATCATTAACAGGGTAAAGGACAATGATCTTCCGTTGTCGTAAGAAGCACATCTGTTAAGATAGTTTAACATTCCGCCTCAAGCAGTGCTAGAAAAGATCGATGGACCGTACCTTTATTTGCTGATAATACTGTGGCGGCGCCAAATGTGAGGAAATACATGGAGGAATAGACAAAATATTTCGAAAAATACCCTTAGAGAGGAAAACTAACATTCTCAAATATGAAGATATCTTTTTAGAATTCTAAAATTTTAATTTTAACTTTTCTTCACCATGCGAAGATATTGCTATTATTGGTCCTGCGGCTGCTTCAGAACGTGATATTCTTGAGATAGATTGATACTACTGAGAAGAGATAACCCTGTGGCTTCTCAATAAAGAGCTGTATTTTTTAAGAACAAAAATACAAGTCACGTTCGATGGAACAAGTTTCTTCTAATGCAGGAGATAACAATGATTTGATTCTAACAATGATCGACATCTTCGTAGATATGTATGGTCCTATCTTCAAATATCTCTACCACCATCTATATTTCGATCTTTAAAATTTTTAAGTATGAGCCATGGGATAATGGGAGAAATCAGAAAGTAGCTTAGAAAATTCAATTCGAAATAAAAGTTATATTGTGTTTAGTGTTGATGCTCAAATGTGAACCAATCTGAAAAGTCCTACTAATATTAAACTAACTGTTGTAACCTCTATATTTTAGTTCACTTTTGTTGCAAAACTCTTCGCCACTTCCTTAAACTTACTTTTATTTGTTTGTGAAACAGCAAGTCGCCTTCTTCGTTTCCTTATTAGTTCCTTTCTTACTTAAGTAATAACCTTCTAACTTCTTTTTCAAATCCTTTAAAGTGGGAATTCTGCTCTTCCAATAGCATTCTTTGAATCGAGGTCCGTTGTCTTCCATAAGACAAAATTTGTTGAAATATAAAAATATAAAAGAACTATGGGGAGTTCTTCAATTGTAATGATTATGATAATTTGAAAACTTTGTCACGTTTTGTTCAGTTTTGACAAATAGTTCGTACACAACAAATGCATGTTAAAAAAAACACACAAATTACAAATAAATTATTCCTAACTGTAATGTGTAAATCAGTAGAATGACTAACTACTAATAAGATCTCATTCTATTACTAACAATATTCAATTTTAAATCGTTTTTTCATTAATTTAATTGTCTTATATACTACATAAGTTACTTAAATTATTTTTCATAGGTTTGACCAGTTATTAATTTTTTTTGGAACAAATTGTGATTGTTTAGGTAGCAAGTGATAAAATGCAACCAACTAGGCAATCACAATCAACAACAGTTTTTTTTATTTTCTAACCTCTTTTCCATAAAGAAACGTAAAGTTAATAATTGTAGTTTGCAAGGTAATTTAAATGAAAAAAAATCAAACTGCTATCAAAAAGGTTTTTGGGGTTTGTCAATTTTGGTAGCGCGGGGAAAGTTTAGTAGCGCGGTAAAAAAGTGATTACGTGTCCAATATAATAAAAAAAAACTTCTAATAGAACAATAACAAAATGTTAAAAATCATTTCTCTCTTCCGTTTAATTGAATCCACCAAAAAATCCTAAAATGCTAAGAAAGTTATGTATTTTATTCTTTTAAACAATTACTTTTTAGATCCGACTATTTGAACGATTGGTGATGACGGAAGTATTTTTGAAAAACCGTAGGTAGCCGGAAAGGTTGGTTCAAATATAATATAATGAAATCAAGAAAGATGCGGATAATAATTTTTAAATGTTAAAATTTGTTTGCTCCCCAAACCATAAAATGTGGACATATTTCTGATCAGGTATATTATCCTGGCGCAAAAGTAACAACTTTATTGATAGAGGTAAAATATGACGTAAATTTAATTACATTTTTATCTCAATAAATTCATTTAGTTTTTAATCTTAAATTACAATCAACAAAAGAACTTAACACAAACATTAAATTGATTTGAGAAGATAGAAATGAAGTAATAAATATATTTTCCCGATTAATATCCTTAACAAACGTATTCCTGCATAGAGAGGAAGATGTCCGCTCATCTAACGCCTTGTTATTTTTTTAACTGTTATACCTTTCTCCTGCGACCATCGAGATTCTAATGCGTTGGTGTGAGCCCTGTTCCAGGATCTATAAATGAAAAAAAGGGTTTACGGGGTTTCATGCTGAAATCCAGCCTATTTGTGATTTGGGGTAGCACAGATCCAAGATACGTCATCACGTGATTTTTGTGGAGGATTTTTTCAACCATTTCAAACCGCAAGCGAACAATTCTCCTTCCTTAAGCAACCCGACACTCTTAAAAGAAGCATCACACCTTTTGGAAGGTATTTCAAATGAAAGTAAATATTCAATCTTTGTTCGATTCGCCATAGGGGTGTTTTTTTATGGGGTTTTCCACAACACAAATTTTTATAGGGCGTATTTATCTGGCGCCAGCTGCTCCCAGTTAATACACATGATCCCAATTTTATAGAATCGGGTGGGGGCGAGCGTTTTTCACCATGGGATGACCCTTGTACAATTGAATGAGTTTCTTTGTGGAAGATGTTAGAGTACAGGCTGGATCTCAAAAACCAAAGGTTTGTCGTTTTGTAAGGCTGAAGGTCTGTGTAGTGCACACTTGTTGCGATAGAGAGGTTGGACGGGACGGGCGGAGCAAGTATTGAAAGGATGAACTCGTCATAAGTAGAACGGAAAATCCAATAGGGGGAGATTATTAAATTCTCAAATGTTTTTGGATGCAGAGAACGAGCCACGGACAATTTTGTGTCTACGAAGTAATCATACAAGTGCAAATCAGTGCTTGAAACGTTCTAGCGAATGTATTTTCGAAGATGCTATAGTTCATAGTGATTGTTGGAGTTCTTATAGTGTCTCGTTTTGCTCTACCACTGATTTCAACACACCTATGCTGTATATCATAGCACAGAAATTTGGTTGAGCCGTGACAAGAGCTCACAACCATCATTGAATCCCCTTTGAGTCCGAGACATGACCGTCGTACATTGAAGACAAAGGATTGAATAACATAGACACTAATGAGTTTATTGGAGAGTTTACATTCGAATAAAGACAAAAATGCTTCTGTGGGGTATTTTGTCACTTATTGAAACGAAGTTAAATAAGTTATATTTAATCTTTGTTTTTAAAAATGTATCTGTTTCTGTTAGAAGGTCTTTTTGTTTATTATTTATTGGACAACGTCATCATTGTGTTCACCGCGCTACCTAAAATTGACCAGACCCGATGTTTGATGGTCTGTTTGGAGCTCTAAAGTTGGGGTGAGGATTTAGAGTACCGGGATGTTCCAGCTAAATTAACAAGCTTCAAAGGACAAAAAAAAGTATCGATTATTGGTAATCAACAAATTCCATTTGTACCGAAATACTTGCTAGTTTCATGAACATTGATTACCTGTGCGTACGCAAAAAAGCTTCAGTGGGCGCGAAAGGCAACTATAAAAAAAGAAGGTAATAAAATGAAGTTCTATGTGGCGTTAAAACCCGAATTTGTTTCTTGTTCATTGCCGTGGCAGAACTACTGCAAAAGTAATATTGGGTTTTTCTGAAAAAAAAATGGGGGGTTACGAATTTTCAAGGTGTTTTTGTGGTGTTCAATCACAAAAATCATGCCCCAACGACTCATCTCAGAGGACAGAGTCCATGCAATGAATATACAATTACTGTTGCTTAAGGCCTTACTGAAATGGTCCCTTGAAATTGTCCCTTTATTGGGAGCATGTATTTTTTATAAAAGCCTATTTATTTTAATTATTCTTTCTTAAGGGGCACAAATTCAGGGATATGTGAGAAAATGAGAAAAACGTTGAGAATTTTCCTTTCAAACCTAAATTTGCACTATGGTTAGTATTACCCTCCTCTGTATGCTGTTAGTGAATAAAAATTGGTTAGAATCGAAAGACAGGAAAACAGCAACAACGAGAAAGAGAAATGTTTAAAGGAGTTTTATAAATTTTTGTTCCTATATCCTTAGGAGCTCATACAAATGCGAGAAAGGACAGAATGTTGTGACACGAAGTAATGTTTATTATGATCATTAAGTGCCTACCTCTTAACATATATTTTGTGTATTTTATATAATTCAGTGATTAATTCTTAAAAGATAAAAATAGCATACTAACAGATGCACATAGATGTTTTAAAAAAAACCAAAAAGAAAGGGGTAATTTATGAATTGAATTCCTACTTTTAATATCAAAAGTTACCCTCGAAATATAATCTTGAGATACAGTTAAAAAGTTGTAAAATAACAAATAGCACCTGGGGCAACAAAAATCGGTAAAAAAGAAGGAGGGGAATAATGACACACCATACTTTTTTGTTAAACTGTTCAAAATCTTTTTTTTTAAGAAATGACTAATTTTCCCTATTGAAATCGTCAGGGACATTTCGACTGTAAAATATCCTATAACGGCACAATGTTGTCGCTCTAATGGTAACATTCGTTACATATTTACACCTTTAATAACCAAAATTACCTTGTATTTGAAAAAGCTTAACTTATAAACTCCGTTATAATGTCATTGCTCAAACCAATATGATACTGGGTCGATAATCTGGTAGGGATGCGCCCAGTTATTTCTGGAAGCTTTCTATCTGCAGCCACCGACTGTCCTACCAGTATCCTCCTCCTATCAAAATTAAACATTATATTATAAATAAAAAGTCATTTATATTTTCGGTAGGAAAGTTTTCCATAGCGCAGTGGGAAGCAGCCTGTCCAAGAGGATAAATGGTTGCGGGTCTAATCCCTCGTTGTGACTTAAATGTAGTCCGAAGAGAGCTAGACTCTAGCGCAGAAGGTCAAGGGGATTGACCTATCGGAAGACTGCGCACATGGCTCGAAACAGGTGGGAACTGATCCATCCTTAGTAGAGGTGGTAGTGTAAGAGGGTGGGTGCTTGCAATCATCTGAACTATATGGGGCCAACTACACCCATCATGATGGCTCCCTCACCCCGGTACGACCCACCCCGGCGCCAGCCCGTTAATACTGTCTACTGTGGATCTGCCTACATGTTCAGCAGGGAGTAGCGCAAGGCTAGGGATGTGTCTCACCGAAGCAAGAAGCCCAGAGGGTTGATAGTGCTCGCCGCCCAGCGGGTTACAGAAACGGAGGGTGTTTTAGTGAGTAGGAATCTATCAGTTCTCGAGTGAAACTGAACCACAGTTCACCCACCAGCGTCTCTATGAAGATTTTCCCACCTACTTGTGCGCACCAAAAAAAAAAAATGATGATGATGACTAGCAGGAGCTATCCCGTTTTTATTAAAGGGATTATGATGTATCTGGAGTAAACTTCATCTTGATAGAAATGACTCGAGAATACAAACAGTTTGACGATGAATATTTTTATGATTTGGCGCAAGGTTGTTACTCATTTCTATTTAAAGGTTTTTTGTTGCTAAATACTTTTGTTTTAATAAGGGACCAATTGCTTTACTGATGGATACGAAACTGATAATCCAGTGAAACAAACAATAATATGTATAACCAATAGACAAAACAAAAAGGAACAATGACGAACATGTGGTAACTCAGGGATTACCCACAGTATCATTATTTGTCTTTTTTCTAAGAGCTAATATCTTTTGATTCCAAGTATTCATCTTTTTTATAAAATAGTAGATTTTACTTCAAATTAATACAAAGTCACACAAAAACTTATAAAACAAAAACTAAATAGGAGTTAGTTTAGGACTTTGAAAACTGTCTTAAGCTATAGCTAGACTTTAAATTCTTTCGATTTTTTTCAAAAGGGGTTAAAAATAATATAAAATCCCAAAATTCAAACTTTTTATATATATTTGCAGCAGAGCATCCGTTTAAAACGGATGTAATTGTATCATAATTTGTCTTTGTTTCTATGAGGGGTTAAGTCTTTGACCTCTCGCAAATCATCTTTTTTTTACAAAATAACAGAATCAAAATAGCAGATGTAACCTCAAATTAACATAAAGTTCACATAAAAATCTCTATATAAACGAAAATAAATAGTAGCTTTAGAATTTGAAACTCCCAATGAAGCACAATCAGAACTTACTACTTTTGATTTTTTTTGTAATTTCTTGAAAGGGGGGTTAAAAAAATTGAATGTAAAATCTTTTATTATATACTGTGGGTTTATAACCTTAATAATAATTGGTTAACAATGGTGAACACAGAGAAAAATAGGGAAACAAGAGAGTCCGTGGTCAATGGGCCTCTGAAATTTACTGCAGGGAGCTAGAAGAGCAAAGGCTAGAGTGCAAATGCAACAAGGTGTGGATTTTGTGAGTGTAAGACAAGCATTTTTGGTATCGTAAAGGAACTTCGGATTTTGTGATGAAACTTTTTATGGAAGGTTCTGAATCGTGGGAAGATGGATCGAGAATTAAAGAAACGTGTATGCGGAAGGAGGCGGCGGAGGGAAAGAGAAGAAGGGCCAGCTTATTGAAAGAGAAAGAGAGAAAGAGAGATGATTGAAGTAGTTAAGAGGAGATGAGAAATGAGAAGGTTTGTATAAGCAAAAGAAGGAATTGAGAAGAGAAATCAAACTGTTGTATGTGGGAAGATAGGCCACGGAGAAGGAGTTGTTATAAAAAGAATGTTTGTAGAAAGTTCAGAGGGTTTAGATGAATTCGTGAAGCTCGGTCGGTAATAGAGAGAGATATAAGAGCAGATTTCGGTGGATTGAATGACAAAGATGAAAAAAAGAAGTAGTTTGTACATCTGGTTATGAAGAAAAGATAAAAAGGGAAGACCAATTAGATTATTTATTGTAAAACCTTCCTGAGGTATTTTGTGAAGGAACAAAGAAATTAGAATTTGACAGGTGAAAAGTGTAAGATTAAGACAAAAACTGGGGGATATAAAGTCGTTAAGAAGGTCAGATGTGCCGTTATATTTGAGAGGATAGTGTTTAAAAAGTTATTTGGAAGATTTACTCCGGAAGGGGAATTATAAGGAATCGAACTCGAATGGAGGAAATCATATAAGGCACTTGAGAGCCAAAATGGGATATAAGATTGGTAAGAATAGATGGCACTGAATGACTTGGTTGAGAAAAGATTCGTATACACTGCCACATGATTAAACTAAAATATTTCTCCACGAAGACATTACGAAAAGAACATGGGTTACAACAGTACACATCTGAATATAATTCTTTTTGAGTTTCGATAGTTGCTAATCTTTCTAGTTAGAAGTTAAAGAACAAACTTTATTTAAATGAAGTTCTTCTAGAAAATTGTGCAATGATTATAAAATAACAAATGTGCAGTACTTACAGGTAGACGGGCTGAGCATAGGAAAGCCTTTATACTGCTCGTCCACTGTGCCATTTATAATAGTCTTTGTATTTGCCTCTCCTTTGACGGGAAATTGAATGATCTAAAATTTGATGGTCAATTTTCTGCCTAAAGATATTTGAAGATTCGTTCTGAGAGAGGAAAGAAAATTAACAAGGAAACTTTTCTAAATAAGAGTTTTAAAATTGTTTTTTTAGGTGGTAAATGCTACAAATTAAGTATCACTGGCAATTCTTGGTGTTAAAAAGATGAAAATTAGTGAAAAT
>JAGSMW010000264.1:0-10986 GCA_029286795.1 Byasa hedistus
AAAGTTTCAAAAAGACTAATAGTAAAATTCATCCCTTCGTGGTTTTCCCAGTAAATAGTTTGACCTGAAAAAATATAGAGAAAAGGGCGGAAAAATAATTAATAAAAAAATTATGGTATGGATACCATACAGGGGTTTTTGAAAAACAGCAGTATCCATAAGAATCTATTGAGTGACAAATTATAAACTTAAATCCCATTTTATCGCAAAGACACATGACCTGGAAAATAAGTTTTTATTGTTATTTAAAGCCCTTATAGTTTGGCCTTTTTTTTTAAAGTTACGTTTGTAACTTTTGTCCGTTTTTTTAAGCCGAATTAATTTAAAAACCTGTCATAGAAAAAATAAAGTTTACGATTTATGACCATAAAAGATCTTTAATGTCTAAAAAAAAGGAATTTCATCTTCATTTTATTAAAAACGAAATTGTTCCTTGAGAGACGTCGTAGAAGATAAATATTCTCAAAGTAAGGATTTCTTTTTTAATTATTTCTTAAGGTCGAAAACTTTTGGTCTCGATATGATACGAATCCTTACTCCGAAAAATTACAAGGATTTACTATAAAAAGAAAAGTTATTAAAAATTGTCATTTATATTCTATAAATTTAGTATACCCAATGCAAAAAAAATGAAAGCAGGAATAATTATCAACAAGAGCGAAAATATCAAAATTAAATAAAAAATCCTAAGCTTGTTGATTTTCAGAATCTTAGTCAATTTGTTTTCTGTTATATACTGCTTACTTTCTAAGTTGTCCTGCTTTGTTTGGATATTTTCATCTCTTTTCACTTTGAAGTTCTACTTCACCAAGTATCATTATATTCTTTACTTGCATATGAAGCAACCTTAAGAGTCTACTTCCAATTTGTTCATGTTTATTTACTATGCACTCTTGTTATATATCTTGAAACGATTGTGTAACAAATCATTACATAGCACTTCTAACAAATATCTGTCAGTGTTTCAAAATGTTTCATTAATAATATTTCAATATTTTTTCTTTGTTTACACATGAATCAAAGAGGTAAATAGGTGTATCTAATCTCCTAATTTGAAATATAGAAGCATATGTAAGAATGGATTAGACTTCAATAAATCTAATTGGTTTGGCACATGGTGTGGGGAAAATTCAAGTTTTAATAAACAGGGTATATTTGATACAAAGGTATTTCCCCCAAACTACGCCTAACAAAGATAGTTCTTTTAGTGACCATACTCTGTTCTGGAAAACTCGGATAATCCAAGTAAGATAATTCTTGAAATAAGCTCTTTTGTCATCATGGAAACGAGTCGCAACTCGAGGTACGGTAACAGAAGTCGACTGCGTTGGTGATTTGAAGACAACCATGATGTTTGGAAACCAATATTGTCAAGTAATAATGACAGTTACCAAGATCTTCTGTAAACGAGCACAAAATGCCGTTCTTTGAAAAAGATCAAAGGATGATACATGTTTGTTTCTATTTATTAGAGCCAAAATGAGTATTTCAAAAACCTGCCGATATTTTAATCAATGAAGGAAGTCTCAAAATCCTGGAATTATAATACCAATTGTCGGCTAAAAGTGATATTTTGAATGATTTGCAGAAGAGAGAAACAAAATGCCTTCGATGATATCGAGAAGTAATAGAAACAATAATATTTTGTATTGAATAAAAAATTCCTGCAAGAGGAGACATTCAACTTTAATTCCTCCTTTCTTCACAATATCAACAATGTTGAAAATGAAAATATTTCTTACATTCGTCAATTATCCTTTGGTTTAGGGTAACCTAGATATTTTGAATCTGCATTCTAATGATCTTTTAGAATTAGAGAAAATTTGATAAGCAAGAATTTACTAGTTCTTATTAGAAAGTACGGAGGAGTTACTATGATAAAGTAGAGCAGTTTCTTTATCATACGACATCAATAAAAAGCCAAAACACCATGAAAACAGCTGATAAGAGAACTAGGAAGTTTTCGAGAAACTTAAAGATGAGGAAAATAAAATAAGGAGCTCAAGCCAGAATCAAGCTAAAACAGCAGTAACTATGAAACAAAGTTAAAAAATCAAATAGTAAAAAACGGAAAATTTTTAAATAAAAGAAGCTTAATAAAACAATTTTAATATTTATTTAGCTATCTAACCTTTCAAAGCAAATAACAATAATGTTGTAAGCTTTGTTCAGCTACTTCAGCTGATCAAGATCCTGCAACTGTTCAATACTCATGACTGCTTCAGTTTCTATCATTTTCTCAATGACTATATTTTTACCAAACTTCTTTTCGTATTTTCTTCCTCCTCAAGTGCATATCTAAAAACAATCTATCTAGCTGTGCGGACTGCATCTCAGGAAGATTAGTTGCAACCTAGGTATGATAAAACAATCTTCAATAAGCCCATTCTCCAAAGAGATTTCAGCCATTCAAAACTTTACAACACCAATGAAACAATTGCAGAGATCAATGCCCAACATGACTCTTTACGAATGAACGTCTCATAGATGTATCGCATCTATAAGCATAGGCATTATCTGTATCATAACCATTTCAACCTGTTCTATCGGACCAGCCGTAATATTGATATGGTTCAAATATTTCCTTTTCTAAGCTTGAGTCTTCTTATTTTCAACCATGATAAAACAATGTTTTGAAAAAAGTTCAAGAACACGCAATTCTAACTATGGCAGTGTTTTTGATGGTCAGACCCGGGTAAGCTATATTTCGAGGCCATTTTTTTTTCTAATAATAGGTGATATGATATAGCCCCCCATCCTTGACATCTTCAACGTCGTGTTTTCTGGTTTTTTAGATGCTAGGTATGCTCCAAAACATTGTTAAGACCTCCTACCCATACACATATGCCTAGAACAATATCTGTACATCCCTCCATCTACATCAACAATATAACTTAAAGCCCAGAATGAATCACTACTATTTCAGCATCCTTAAGATTTATAGTTAAATAATATGTACAACGCTTTCTTCATGTTTTCTGGGTGAAGGAGGTGGGGGTTTCTTCCTCTATTTAGATTTGACAATAACCAGGTTAAGTTCTACAAGTTTAACATGCCAATCACTCACATGGTTATTTATTAGCAAGAAACAATATTATCAAGAGCACCGTACTCCAAAATTGTACTCTTTAGAAACTCTGAACACCAGCTAATTACCCAAAGCCCAAACACTTGATCAATAACCAGATCATGCTCCGTAATAGCATTTTCACCAGTGACTAAGGCCCCAGCTTCTATAATAGCCTTCGTTTGATCCGTTGTTCCGGCAGCTATATTGTAAGAACCCAAGCGGACTCCACCCTAATTTTATCTATAATTTCACTGTTTAAATCTGTCTTTGTCAAAGGAAAGCAAAGTAATCTTTACTTAAAATCATCACAAATTAGGTAAACACCCTTGAATTATCACTGATTGAACCAGGTGGAGACCCTTACACTTAGTAACGATCTAAATCCTAAGCTCTTGATGAATAGAACTTAAATCTTCCGAATACAAACTTGTCTCTCATTTCTTTGAAGTTAGATAATTTGAAGAAACAACAGAAAGATTTCTTTTTGGTTAAGTAATTCCTCCTTTTTTGAGTGTATAAGTTCAACCTGTGCTTCCTCTCGTTGCTTCCTTCTATTCTCTTGAGTTTTATCATTAAACATATAAGAACGGCTTCATTATGGGTAGGGGTAATTTTTTTAAAAAAAAATAATGAGTTTTTAAGGATGTTTAAAATTTGGGTATTTTCTAAATAACTAGCGAAAGTAATAATTTTAATGGTGATATACATTTTAATTTGAGTATATTTTACAGCCTGATGTATATACAAAACTTACCGTGAAAATATCGGAGCAGGTAAATTTTTAAATATTATTTTAATATATATTCTTTTTAATATATTTTTTCCATGGAGCACTATTTTTTCTTGAGGGTAAAAAAATAATAAAAAAGGTATATATGTGTTTATTAAAACATTGTTTATTTTGCGAACTACCATCTGTCCTTATTAGGGTAAAAAAATATATATTTTGTTAACAACTTGTGATCGTATTGCTATACGACCAATTATAATCTATAATAGACATTTCTTTAACTTAAAAAATACTCCGGCATTTATTTTTATTTTTTTTCTAAAACAACTGGCGAATGTTTATGATAGGATGTGATATTATTTCACATTTAACAAAAATATAAATTTTACCGTAGATAAGAAGATTAAACTATGTTAAGAAATTTTAACAATGGCGTTTCAAGGCAAGGGAGCCATTTATAAAGAGTACCTTAGCGTCACTACTACAAACCTACGACGCTACACCAGTTTTCTACACAAGGATGAAATCTTAACTGTATTTGAAATTTCTTACTCGACGGTTACTATAAATTTATAATTAAACTTGTATTTCCGAAGTTGAAAGGAAGATGAACACAAAGTTTAGCATAAATATTTTGGTTTTGGAAAAACTTGGACTGACGTAAAACAAATATAGAGCAAAATTGTAAGAAGCTATTTCTTTTTGTGAGTAAAAACCAACATCTATTCGTTAAAAAAGCATTATTAAAAAAAAAAATATAGAAATTTCTAGAAATTTTTCTGATATAAATAAATTTTGACCCTTCTTCACAGGGAATCTCAAATACATTTACAAAATCACTTCCGAGGCAAATCTGTTTGTTCTAAATAAGATAACCTGCAAGACAGTCGGCCGGAAAGTATGTAGATCAAAATATAAAGTCCATTTTCCCTCCTTTTTGTATTACGTAGGGCACGTATGCATATTTCCTCCCAACTATTTAAACAACATTCATCGGGAAGGGCATGATGAAACCAAATAAAGTATGTAACAATTTTTAGGTGGGGATTACCACAGAAAGCATGATAGAAAGCTTTTTTAGATCTGGTAGCATCCCACCCAAGTGACGCCACTTTTCTACAGGCGTAAAATTTTTATTTTAAATAGGGCCTTCGATTATTGCAGGTAAAATTATTACACAAAAATACTCGAAAAATCAAGGTGAACTTTGTTAATTTACAATAAAGTACTTGTATTGTAAAATTTAACACAAAGGTAATGAAAGAATTATTGTTCTTGTATTTTATTAAAATTTTTAGTTCTGTAAAAGTTAAAAATTATAGAAGATCTGAGAAAATGTCATGGTGAAATTAATTGTGCTTTTTGATTATTTGGAATTAGTAATGTGAGGAAATCTTCCAAAGACGAAATTGAAATTTTCCAAAATTTGCTAGTCCTTGAATATGAAGCTTACAAAGAAAGAGAGTACAGAAAGTTTTATTACATATAGATATAATAGATAGCACCAATTGCATTTCGTAACTGAAAAAAATAGTATTCTTACCTCATAGAATAAGATTTTCCAAGTTTTGACTTGTAATAACAAATTTATGATAGCTTAAATAGGTCTTAACTTGTATAAACGTCGTTATATTAATGATTGTAAACTATCTTACTTACATAAAGTTTAAACTTTAAATGTTAATCAAGTTTTTGTATGGAACGGACGTATCCTAAGGTAAAGTACGTCTCAATAAGGTTAACGGGAGAGGGGTCTGGCAATTTTAGGTCTATGGTTTTTACGGCGCGGAAAGGTTTTTTAGGGTTAGAGCGGGAAAAAAATGATGAGTGTCAAATATATAATTAAAACAGAACTTCTAATAGAACAATAAAATTTTGTAAAAAAAAAGAGGTAAATAACATTTTACTTTCTGCTCTAAACTCTACATGCCATTCCAGCCGTCTTTCACAAGTGAAAAAATACAAACTCAGAAGCAATATTTTTTGTCTTTATTCGAAATGTCAACTCCCAAATGTATCATTTAGATGTCTATAGTTATTCAATCCCTTTGGTTTCTCAAGATACGCTTTTAATTCGACCAAAGGGATCAATTGATGGGTGGTGTGAGCTCTTTTGTCACGGGATCACAAAGGGTTCTTGGCGAATGATTTACAGAATAGTGTGAAAATCGTGGTAGATGCAAAAAGGAGACATATTAAGATACCAACAGTCACATGAACTATAGAATTTTCGGAAAATACATTTCTATGACGCTTTAAGCATGATTTGCTCCTGTTATTCGTCATTCGTAGACAAAAATGGCGTGGCTCGTTTATTGCATCAAATAACATTGAGAATTTACAATCCTGCCTCCATTGTAATTTTAGTCTTCTCTACTAGACAGTGCATCAAATTCAACTATTGCATCCGAAACGATACGATCAAAACTCTCACGCAAAAATCTCGGCCAAGCTTTCCTCAGCGCCCCAAAAAAGAAACAACCTTGGTTTTGAATAAAAGCCTGTACTTTACATTCTTGTACATATTCACTTCCACAAATAAAACATCAATTGTAACGGCTCTACCACGAAAAAGTCAGATTATATAAAAATATGTTCCACATTTAATTGATTTGTGAGCAACAAATTTGTACATTTAAAAATTCTTTCAGTATCCTTCTTGATTTTATTAGGATTCATTATTGAAACAATCTTTTCACATAATAATTGAGTTTCAAAATACATCCGTCCTCAACAACCAAATAGTAAAACAGTATGATCTAAAAAAGGAATTGTTTTTAAAAAAGGAATATAGATTAGATGTTTTTTCTAGCATTTTGGGATTTTTGGTTGATTTCAGTATTAAAGGGAATAAGAAATGATTTTTTAAACATTTTTTTAGTGTCTATTAGGAAGTTTCTTTTTATTATTATTCGGACCGTCATCATTTTTTCCCGCGTACCTAAAATTGTCCATACCCAGGAGAGGCTACATTTAATTTTTTTTAGTCAGGGGGGAGGGGGTTCAATCATGTAGTCTAGCTGTTTTTAATCATCTTCAACTCCTAGTTCATTTATAGTATTTGCTGAAACAATTGAAAAGAAAACTAAAAACTTTATTACGTTAAGATTACAATCTTGTTGGGATACCACGAACAATACTTAAGATAAGATCGAAGTGCCATAACCACAATTTAAATATTGATATTACAAAGAATATTCATCTTGGTTACATCTTTTTATCAGAACTATAGTATAGATTTCAATCTGTTCAATCTGCTAAATTACGAGACTTAATGTAACTAATTTTAAATTCTGAAATAAATAGTTTGTGAAATGAATGTCCATTTAAAATGAAAATGGGACAAGTGTATTTTCACGACTAGCCCCAAATCGATCAAGTGTACTTCACGCCCCGAAAACGCAAGAATAAAATTTATCCCCCTGCCTTAAAAAAAAAAGAATAAACACATAAACCATCAGTTTTTAATATTTCAGGTAACTTTTCAAAGATTCTTTTCTTAAATAGTCAATAAACATAAACATAGAGAAAATCACATCTATTTTTTTCCGTTCACTACCCTTTGTGTTTTATATCAGTTTCTTATCGCTGTTATTAAAACTTTCTACATTTTGTGTAGGTAACAACCAGTCACAGTGGATTCTACAAAGTGGTATTTGTGTATTATTGTTGATGAGCATACTTGTCGGGAATCGAGTGATGAATATGCCTTCCACTCATCAGTATTGATATACTACCGCTTCTATAACCTTTTCAATGGAGCGGAATATTGTATTTGCATTTCTATCGGGATCAGTTCACATATCCCGGCAGGGATTGCTTGTATCTGACCATTGTTAATGCCCAATCTGGTTGAACTGAACCTCTTCCTCTGTGTGATTTAACATTGTGGTTAAGTTTTAGTTTCGTCAATTTTGAACATGTTTGTTAATGCCCTCCAGTCTATATGCGTGGGTTATTTTTAAAATATATCTTAATATGTTAAATTATAATTTTTTTTATTCTTATAGCTGTTTTGTATAAACTTCTACAAACTCCACTATATGAGATATTTTCTTTTTCTTCAATCAGAAAGTAAATGATTTTAAGATTGTTTTTTTGCAGAATATAACATTACTGAATTACTTGAATTAAAAACAGAAGGGTCGTTTTGAATTATGCACACATCTTGGCATTAAAGCAACCTCCACTTTACACCCACTGTCCTGGTGTCAATTTGCTTATGCAAAATCATCTCTCATTACAATACTTGCATACAAACGTCAAATATCAGCTGAATTTTCGAAAAGATAGTTTAAAAAATTCTTTTTATAAATTGTCGAGGAACTGCCAAAAATTTTCATTTACCATTTTTAGGGGTAGTAAAATCAAAAACATATCAAGTGTACTTGGCGCCCCGATGGGGCGTGAATACACTTGAATCGACCAATGGAACAACTTGAAAAAGTCGAAGCTTTACAATTAATGTGAAGTATTATTTAAATTTAACCCCAAGTCTAGTTTCAATTACATATATATATAGTTTTACTTAAAACTCATTTGATTTCTTTTAAACCCGAAGAAATAAAAACGTAAATTTATGCGCAACACAAGACCTTAATACATAGTCGATATATTTGTCAGCTCAAAGTTTTCGAGAAATTTTAAAAATAGGATCAAAATTAATTGAAATATTTGTCTTAAAAAAACAAATCTAAAATTTTATCAATGAGATTCAACGACTTAGGCACTCCAATTCTTTCATTCAATCGATACCTTCATTACCATTTCATATAAAGGAGACATATCCTTCTTTTTTACATACTTCTAAATCTGTTCCTAATCTTCTAATCTATAAATCTACTATCTAACCGTTTTTTTGCCTACTTCCTCAATATCATCCCGTATAAAACTGCCTTATACGCGAATCTTATAGATGAATAGGTCTAATCTCGTTTTTTTCCAAGAGCTCTTAATACATAAGAGGGTTCTAAGATGATTGTACAGGGCTTCCACTGCTTACTGCATGTCTTTAATATTCATCTTACCCCTCTCCTTCGACATATGGAATTACATGTTTAGACAACCAGGATATCCCGTTTTGTTCATCACCATTTATGATACATGATCAATTTGTTAAAAAAATGTCTTTCAACTTTTCAAGATGCTTTTCATATAATTATAGTCTTTCTTCATCGCTTTTGAACAGATTTCAGCAGCTTTACCCAGACAACGACTACCGGAGGAGGTGTAGTTCCACTCCTCAATCCTCTTCCCTTGAACCACCACCATTTTAATTGGTAAAATTCTGACTTCTTGGTTCGTCTTCTAACATACAAAGCACCAACTCCCTTTGGACCATAATTTTTATGTCCTGAAAGACTAGAAGATCGTGTTCATATCATTACAATCAATATCAAGTTTCCGATAGCCCTGCTCCAATGCAGTATGAAAAAGTATGCCCCTTTCTTCTCGGCAAATCTTCCCAATTTCCTTTAATGGTTGAATAGTAACCAATTCCTTGTGTAGTCCTATAACCGATACTAACGCAAGTCTCTTTTTGTAATTGCAAGATCCTTTAATAATTGCAAATTGTACTTTAACCCAGTCTTTTTCTACGGTAGAATACGTAATTTTTAACTCCTAATTCTTCTACTCTTCTACATGTATCCAAAATAACATTTATGTTCAACTTGAGTTGTAATAATGTTACCTGGTGTTTTTCTCTCATTAAAAAATCTGCAACTCTCCTTTTAAGCTAGATTATTACTTTCGGTGCACCACTAGTAAAAATTATCTCTTTAGGATCAGCTTAATTAAATCTGCAACCTGTTTTCGTGCAATCTCACACCATTTTCTGCATTCCAACCAAAAGAATGAGTTCTAGAATGTGGATTTCCAAAGATTGAAACATAATACGAAGCAAGCTCAAGTACTCTTGGATCCACGGGCTTTGTAGCCTGTGCGTCTAATAAATGTACCCCTCCTTTAGGTTTTTGTTGCCGCAGGTTTATTTATTCTGCTAGGTACATATTAACCAAGCTTCTTAAAAAACGAAAGACTACCAAAAATTTTTTCAATAAATTTTGCCATGGGCTTTAAAACAAATAACAATTTTTAACCAAGAAAATCACTCGTAGTAAACGATTTTATTTTATATAAACACGTACTTTAGAATATACTGAATTACTAATCTTACCCTCGGCATAGGTTTAAAAATATTTAATAATTTCATCAATCTCTCCTCTTTAAGTATGCTTTTATTTTTTGAAAGTGTATTGACCAGAGTATTTAGCATCTATAATCCAGACTCTTCATTAGCAGAAGAATTTAGAGAATTTTTTTTACATAAATCTTCTTTTGAAACCTCTAACTCGTCTACTTTTTTACACTAGCCTTGAATTGTCGAATTTAATAATTCCATTTTCTGGACATTCTGCAGTAATAGAGTTTAATTATTTTCGAAACAACTATAACCAGCAAAATTAAAGAAATCAGAGACATGCTAAGTGGTCTGTATCATGAGGAGATTCAACGAACAGCGCACGAAACCTTGTATTTTATCTAAAGTTATACAACCATTTTACAATAAAACCTCTGATTAGCCCTTTTCCTTAACTTTTCTCCGATTTCGCTTGAATAATTTTGGAACCGGTTCACAAAAAAATACTCACGTTTACGCCGAGGGCAGACACAACTTTCTGACTGTAAAATTATAATTTTTTTCTATTGTGGCCAGTATTATTTTGAGCTCAGTTTGTAACAAATTTCTAAGAATCATAGACACCCCAAGTTTCAATATAAAATTGGACTATAAAAAGTACTTAAAACACACTCAAACAATCGGAAACTCACGGTGTCGTCGAGAGCCCATGGTTCTGGGTGGCCACATTTTAGCGCGACATCGCCCGATGCCGCGGGCTTCACGGATTAATATGATTTGATTGAAAATCCAACTCGAGTTACAAGCACAATTGTGGATTAATGCTACAATGGGAAGAGACAGTGTTGCCATCGTTCAAAAACTTGTTCTACAAAAAATATTAATCACAAAAAATTATATAATTATAAAAAAAAATATTTTATGTTTGTCTAAAAATAGGGTGGGGCGGCAAAAAAACATACTTTAAACTGAATATTTGTTTACAAAAAACATTTTTACAAAATTTTAGTTTATTTACAAGCTTGTATAAATATTTTTATTTAC
>JAGSMW010000038.1:0-7500 GCA_029286795.1 Byasa hedistus
CGATCGGTGCCCCGGCAAGAGGAACCCTATGCAGTACGAACCGGCATATGTTGGTGGTCGAAGCCGTAATGTGTCCCTAGATCACGCCTTACAGAGTCGAGCCTTCATGGCAGCCGCTTGAGTCGCGGTAGTATTTCCACCGCGTAGCCCGTGGCTCCACCACTAAGCGAAGCAGGTCGGGAAAATCGCTGGGGTTTAAGTGGGTAGGGGAGGCTTTTAACGGCCTCCGAGTCCCACATAACCACCGGGGCGTCCTCGGTGGTATGCGTAAATGCATTCCCCAGCGCAAAAAAAAAAAAAAAAAAAAAAAAAAAAAAAACCTAACCTAACCTCCTAACCTAACCTACCTACCTACCTACCTACCTACTACCTACCTACCTACTACCTACCTACCTACCTACCTACCTCCCTACCTACCTACCTACCTACCTACCTACCACCTACCTACCTACTACCTACCTACCTACCTACCACCTACCTACCTACCTACCACCTACCTACCTACCTACCTACCTACCTACCTACCTACCTACCACCTACCTACCTACTACCTACCTACCTACCTACCTACCTACCTACCTACCTACCTACCTACCTACCTACTACCTACCTACCTAACCTACCTACCTACCTCCTACCTACCTACCTACCTACCGACCTACCTACCTACCTACCTCCCTACCTACCTACCTACCTACCTAACCTACCTACCTACCACCTACCTACCTACCACCTACCTACCTACCTACCTACCTACCTACCTCCCTACCTACCTACCTACCCTAACCAACCTACCTAACCTCACCTACCTAACCTACCTACCTACTACCTACCTACCTACCTACCTAACCTACCTACCTACCTACCTACCTACCTACCTACCTACTACCTACCTACCGACCTACCTACCTAACCTACCTACTAACCTACCTACCTACCACCTACCTACCTACCTACTACCTACCTACCTACCTACCTACTACCTACCTACCTACCTACCTACCTAACCTACACCTAACCTACCTACCTACCTACCTACCTACCTACCTACCGACCTACCTACCTACCTCCTACCTACCTACCGACCTACCTACCTACCTACCGACCTACCTACCTACCTACCTACCTACCTACCACCTACCTACCTACCTACTACCTACCTACCGACCTACCTACCTACCTACCTACCTACCGACCTACCTACCTACCTACCTACCTACCTACCTACCTCCCTCCTACCTACCTACCTCCTACCTACCTACCTAACCTACACCTAACCTACCTACCTACTACCTACCTACCTACCTCCTACCTACCTACCTACCTACCTACCTACCTACCTACCTACCTACCTACCTTACCTACCTACCTACCTACCTACCTACCTCCTACCTACCTACCTACCTCCTACCTACCTACCTACTACCTACCTACCTACCTACCTACCTACCTCCTACCTACCTACCTACCTCCTACCTACCTACCTACCTACCTACCTACCTACCTACCTCCTACCTACCTACCTACCTACCTACCTACCGACCTACCTACCTACCTTACCTACCTACCTACCTACCTCCTACCTACCTACCTACCTCCTACCTACCTACCTACCTACCTACCTTACCTACCTACCTCCTACCTACCTACCTCCTACCTACCTACCTACCTACCTACCTACCTACCTACCTCCTACCTACCTACCTACCTACCTACCTACCTACCTCCTACCTACCTACCGACCTACCTACCTACCTACCTCCTACCTACCTACCTACCTCCTACCTACCTACCGACCTACCTACCTACCTACCTACCTACCTACCTACCTACCTCCTACCTACCTACCTACCTCCTACCTACCTACCTACCTACCTACCTACCTACCTACCGACCTACCTACCTACCTACCTACCTACCTACCTACCTACCTCCTACCTACCTACCTACCTACCTCCTACCTACCTACCTACCTTACCTACCTACCTACCTACCTCCTACCTACCTACCTCCTACCTACCTACCTACCGACCTACCTACCTACCTACCTCCTACCTACCTACCTACCTACCTCCTACCTACCTACCTACCTACCTCCTACCTACCTACCTACCTACCTACCTACCTTACCTACCTACCTCCTACCTACCTACCTTACCTACCTACCTACTACCTACCTACCTACCTACCGACCTACCTACCTACCTCCTACCTACCTACCTACCTCCTACCTACCTACCTCCTACCTACCTACCTACCTACCTACCTACCTACCTAACCTACCTACCTAACCTACCTACCTACCTACCTACCTACCTACCTAACCTACCTAACCGAACCTACCTAACCAACCTACCTAACCTACCTACCTACCTACTACCTACCTACCTACCGACCTACCTACCTACCTACCTACCTACCTACCTACCTACTACCTACCTACCTAACTACCTACCTACCTACCTACCACCTACCTACCTACCTACCTAACCTACCTACCTACCTACCTACCACCTACCTACCTACCTACCTACCTACCTACCTCCTACCTACCTACCTACCTACCACCTACCTACCTACCTACCTACCTACCTACCTACCTACCTACCGACCTACCTACCTAACCTACCTACTAACCTACCTACCTACCTACCTACCTACCACCTACCTACCTACCTACCTACCTACCTACCTCACCTACCTACCTACCTACCTCCTACCTACCTACCTAACCTCACCTACCTACCTACCTACCTACCTACCTACCTACCTACCTACCTACTACCTACCTACCTCCTACCTACCTACCTACCTACCTACCTACTACCTACCTACCTACCTCCTACCTACCTACCTACCTACCTACCTACCTACCTACCTACCTAACCTACCTCACCTAACCTACCTAACCTACCTAACCTACCTAACTAACCTACCTACCTACTACCTACCTACCTACCTACCGACCTACCTACCTACCTACCTCCTACCTACCTACTACCTACCTACCTCCTACCTACCTACCACCTACCTACCTACCGACCTACCTACCTACCTACCTACCTACCTACCTACCTACCTACCTACCTACCTACCTACCTACTGCTGCTACTGCCTGCCTGCCTGCCTGCCTGCCTGCCTGCCTGCCTGCCTGCCTGCCTGCCTGCCTGCCTGCCTGCCTGCCTGCCTGCCTGCCTGCCTGCCTGCCTGCCTGCCTGCCTGCCTGCCTGCCTGCCTGCCTGCCTGCCTGCCTGCCTGCCTGCCTGCCTGCCTGCCTGCCTGCCTGCCTGCCTGCCTGCCTGCCTGCCTGCCTGCCTGCCTGCCTGCCTGCCTGCCTGCCTGCCTGCCTGCCTGCCTGCCTGCCTGCCTGCCTGCCTGCCTGCCTGCCTGCCTGCCTGCCTGCCTGCCTGCCTGCCTGCCTGCCTGCCTGCCTGCCTGCCTGCCTGCCTGCCTGCCTGCCTGCCTGCCTGCCTGCCTGCCTGCCTGCCTGCCTGCCTGCCTGCCTGCCTGCCTGCCTGCCTGCCTGCCTGCCTGCCTGCCTGCCTGCCTGCCTGCCTGCCTGCCTGCCTGCCTGCCTGCCTGCCTGCCTGCCTGCCTGCCTGCCTGCCTGCCTGCCTGCCTGCCTGCCTGCCTGCCTGCCTGCCTGCCTGCCTGCCTGCCTGCCTGCCTGCCTGCCTGCCTGCCTGCCTGCCTGCCTGCCTGCCTGCCTGCCTGCCTGCCTGCCTGCCTGCCTGCCTGCCTGCCTGCCTGCCTGCCTGCCTGCCTGCCTGCCTGCCTGCCTGCCTGCCTGCCTGCCTGCCTGCCTGCCTGCCTGCCTGCCTGCCTGCCTGCCTGCCTGCCTGCCTGCCTGCCTGCCTGCCTGCCTGCCTGCCTGCCTGCCTAACCTAACTACCTACCTACCTACCTCACCTACCTACCTACCTACCTACTACCTACCTACCTAACCTACCTACCTAACCTACCTACCTACCTACCTACCTACCTACCTTACCTACCTACCTACCTACCTACCTACCTACCGTACCTACCTACCTACCTACCTACCTACCTACCTACCTACCACCTACCTACCTACCACCTACCTACCTAACCTACCTACCTACTACCTACCTACCTAACCTACCTCACCTACCTACCTACCTAACCTAACCTACCTACCTACTACCTACCTACCTACCTACCTACCTACCTACCTACTACCTACCTACCTAACCTACCTACCTACCGTACCTACCTACCTACCTACCTACCTACCTACCTACCTACCTACCTACCTACCTACCTAACCTACCTACCTACCTACCTACCTACCACCTACCTACCTACCTACCTACCTCCTACCTACCTACTACCTACCTACCTCACCTACCTACCTACCTACCTACCTAACCTACCTACCTAACCTACCTACCTACCTCCTACCTACCTACCTACCTACCTACCTACCTACCTACCTACCTACCTACCTACTACCTACCTACCTACCTACCTACCTACCTAACCTACCTACCTACCTACTACCTACCTACCTACCTACCTCCTACCTACCTAACCTCACCTACCTACCTACCTACCTCCTACCTACCTACCTACCCTACCTACCTACCTACCTACCTACCGTACCTACCTACCTCCTACCTACCTACCTCCTACCTACCTACCTAACCTACCTACCTACCTACCTACCTACCTACCTACCTACCTCCTACCTACCTACCTACCACCTACCTACCTACTACCTACCTACCTACCTACCTACCTCCTACCTACCTACCCTACCTACCTACCTACCTACCTACCTACCTACCTACCTACCTACCTACCATACCTACCTACCTAACCTACCTACTAACCTACCTACCTACCTACCTACCTACCTACCTACCTACCTCCTACCTACCTACCTACCACCTACCTACCTACCTACTACCTACCTACCTACCTACCTACCTACTACCTACCTACCGACCTACCTACCTACCTCCTACCTACCTACCTACCTACCTTACCTACCTACCTACCTACCTCCTACCTACCTAACCTACCTACCTACCTACCTACCTACCTACCTCCTACCTACCTACCTCCTACCTACCTACCTACCTACCTACCTAACCTACCTACCTACCTTACCTACCTACCTACCTACCTACCCTACCTACCTACTACCTACCTACCTACCTACCTAACCTACCTACCTACCTACCTACCGACCTACCTACCTACTACCTACCTACCTACCCTACCTACCTACCTCCTACCTACCTACCGACCTACCTACCTACCTACCTCCTACCTACCTACCTACCTTACCTACCTACCTACTACCTACCTACCTACCTACCTACCTACCTACCTACCTTACCTACCTACCTACCTACCTCCTACCTACCTACCTACCTACCTACCTACCTTACCTACCTACCTACCTCCTACCTACCTACCTCCTACCTACCTACCTACCTACCTACCTACCTACCTACCTTACCTACCTACCTACCTACCTTACCTACCTACCTCCTACCTACCTACCTACCTACCTACCTACCTACCTACCTACCTACCTACCTTACCTACCTACCTACCTACCTACCTACCTACCTACCTACCTACCTACCTACCTACCTACCTTACCTACCTACCTACCTTACCTACCTACCTACCTACCTACCTACCTACCTACCTACCTACCTACCTACCTACCTACCTACCTACCTACCTACCTTACCTACCTACCTACTACCTACCTACCTACCTTACCTACCTACCTACCTACCTACCTACCTACCTACCTACCTACCTACCTACCCTACCTACCTACCTACCTACCTACCTTACCTACCTACCTCCTACCTACCTACCTACCTACCTACCTACCTACCTACCTACCTACCAACCTACCTACCTACCTACCTACCTACCTACCTAACTAACCTACCTACCTACCTACCTACCATACCTACCTACCTACCTACCTACCTACCTACCTCCTACCTACCTACCTACCTACCTACCTACCTACCTACCGACCTACCTACCTACCTCCTACCTACCTACCTCCTACCTACCTACCTAACCTACCTACCTACCTACCTTACCTACCTACCTACCTACCTACCTACTACCTACCTACCTACCTACCTACCACCTACCTACCTACTACCTACCTACCTACCTACCTACCTACCTACCTACCTAACCTACTACCTAACCTACCTACCTACCTACCTACCTACCTACCTACTACCTACCTACCTACCTACCTACCTACCTACCTACCTACCTACCTACCTACCTACCTACCTACCTACCTACCTACCTACCTACCTACCTACCTACCTACCTACCTGCCTGCCTGCCTGCCTGCCTGCCTGCCTGCCTGCCTGCCTGCCTGCCTGCCTGCCTGCCTGCCTGCCTGCCTGCCTGCCTGCCTGCCTGCCTGCCTGCCTGCCTGCCTGCCTGCCTGCCTGCCTGCCTGCCTGCCTGCCTGCCTGCCTGCCTGCCTGCCTGCCTGCCTGCCTGCCTGCCTGCCTGCCTGCCTGCCTGCCTGCCTGCCTGCCTGCCTGCCTGCCTGCCTGCCTGCCTGCCTGCCTGCCTGCCTGCCTGCCTGCCTGCCTGCCTGCCTGCCTGCCTGCCTGCCTGCCTGCCTGCCTGCCTGCCTGCCTGCCTGCCTGCCTGCCTGCCTGCCTGCCTGCCTGCCTGCCTGCCTGCCTGCCTGCCTGCCTGCCTGCCTGCCTGCCTGCCTGCCTGCCTGCCTGCCTGCCTGCCTACCTACCTACCTACCTACCTACCTACCTACCTTACCTACCTACCTACCTACCTACCTACCTACCTTACCTACCTACCTACCTCCTACCTACCTACTACCTACCTACCTACCTACCTACCTACCTACCTACCTACCGACCTACCTACCTACCACCTACCTACCTACCTACCTACCTAACCTACCTACCTACCGACCTACCTACCTACCTACCTACCTACTACCTACCTACCTACCTACCTACCGTACCTACCTACCTACCTACCTACCTCCTACCTACCTACTACCTACCTACCTAAACCTACCTACCTACCTACCTACCTACCTACCTACCTACCTACCTACCTACTACCTACCTACCTACCTACCTACCTACCTACTACCTACCTACCTACCTACCTACCTACCTACCTACTACCTACCTACCTACCTACCTACCTACCGACCTACCTACCTACCTACCTACCTACCTAACTACCTACCTAACTACCTACCTAACCTACCTACCTACCTACCTACCTACCTACCTACCTACCTACTACCTACCTACCTACCTACCTACCTACCTACCGTACCTACCTACCTACCTACTACCTACCTACCTACCTACCTACCTCCTACCTACCTACCTACCTACCTACCTACCTACCTACCGTACCTACCTACCTACCTACCTACCTACCTAACCTACCTACCTAACCTACCTACCTACCTACCTACCTACCCTACCTACC
>JAGSMW010000038.1:17500-77500 GCA_029286795.1 Byasa hedistus
AAAAAAAAAAAAAAAAAAAAAAAAAAAAAAAAAAAAAAAAAAAAAAAAAAAAAAAAAAAAAAAAAAAAAAAAAAAAAAAAAAAAAAAAAAAAAAAAAAAAAAAAAAAAAAAAAAAAAAAAAAAAAAAAAAAAAAAAAAAAAAAAAAAAAAAAAAAAAAAAAAAAAAAAAAAAAAAAAAAAAAAAAAAAAAAAAAAAAAAAAAAAAAAAAAAAAAAAAAAAAAAAAAAAAAAAAAAAAAAAAAAAAAAAAAAAAAAAAAAAAAAAAAAAAAAAAAAAAAAAAAAAAAAAAAAAAAAAAAAAAAAAAAAAAAAAAAAAAAAAAAAAAAAAAAAAAAAAAAAAAAAAAAAAAAAAAAAAAAAAAAAAAAAAAAAAAAAAAAAAAAAAAAAAAAAAAAAAAAAAAAAAAAAAAAAAAAAAAAAAAAAAAAAAAAAAAAAAAAAAAAAAAAAAAAAAAAAAAAAAAAAAAAAAAAAAAAAAAAAAAAAAAAAAAAAAAAAAAAAAAAAAAAAAAAAAAAAAAAAAAAAAAAAAAAAAAAAAAAAAAAAAAAAAAAAAAAAAAAAAAAAAAAAAAAAAAAAAAAAAAAAAAAAAAAAAAAAAAAAAAAAAAAAAAAAAAAAAAAAAAAAAAAAAAAAAAAAAAAAAAAAAAAAAAAAAAAAAAAAAAAAAAAAAAAAAAAAAAAAAAAAAAAAAAAAAAAAAAAAAAAAAAAAAAAAAAAAAAAAAAAAAAAAAAAAAAAAAAAAAAAAAAAAAAAAAAAAAAAAAAAAAAAAAAAAAAAAAAAAAAAAAAAAAAAAAAAAAAAAAAAAAAAAAAAAAAAAAAAAAAAAAAAAAAAAAAAAAAAAAAAAAAAAAAAAAAAAAAAAAAAAAAAAAAAAAAAAAAAAAAAAAAAAAAAAAAAAAAAAAAAAAAAAAAAAAAAAAAAAAAAAAAAAAAAAAAAAAAAAAAAAAAAAAAAAAAAAAAAAAAAAAAAAAAAAAAAAAAAAAAAAAAAAAAAAAAAAAAAAAAAAAAAAAAAAAAAAAAAAAAAAAAAAAAAAAAAAAAAAAAAAAAAAAAAAAAAAAAAAAAAAAAAAAAAAAAAAAAAAAAAAAAAAAAAAAAAAAAAAAAAAAAAAAAAAAAAAAAAAAAAAAAAAAAAAAAAAAAAAAAAAAAAAAAAAAAAAAAAAAAAAAAAAAAAAAAAAAAAAAAAAAAAAAAAAAAAAAAAAAAAAAAAAAAAAAAAAAAAAAAAAAAAAAAAAAAAAAAAAAAAAAAAAAAAAAAAAAAAAAAAAAAAAAAAAAAAAAAAAAAAAAAAAAAAAAAAAAAAAAAAAAAAAAAAAAAAAAAAAAAAAAAAAAAAAAAAAAAAAAAAAAAAAAAAAAAAAAAAAAAAAAAAAAAAAAAAAAAAAAAAAAAAAAAAAAAAAAAAAAAAAAAAAAAAAAAAAAAAAAAAAAAAAAAAAAAAAAAAAAAAAAAAAAAAAAAAAAAAAAAAAAAAAAAAAAAAAAAAAAAAAAAAAAAAAAAAAAAAAAAAAAAAAAAAAAAAAAAAAAAAAAAAAAAAAAAAAAAAAAAAAAAAAAAAAAAAAAAAAAAAAAAAAAAAAAAAAAAAAAAAAAAAAAAAAAAAAAAAAAAAAAAAAAAAAAAAAAAAAAAAAAAAAAAAAAAAAAAAAAAAAAAAAAAAAAAAAAAAAAAAAAAAAAAAAAAAAAAAAAAAAAAAAAAAAAAAAAAAAAAAAAAAAAAAAAAAAAAAAAAATTCATTATATCCGCAGATATAAAATGAATAATAAAATAGTCCCAGAATAGACCTTGTGGGACCCTCTGTGTATAGCTTTTGGTCGTGACTGTAATTTTATCCATCGCCAAATTAATTTCGACCAACTGCGAACGATTACTCAGGTAGCTAGCAAACCATTTAACCGCTGCTGTGTTAAACATAAAATGTAAGTTTAGATAAGAGAAGCGCTATGTTGATGCTATCGAATGCACGGGAAAAATCTAACAGAGCTAGTATCGTACCCTGCCTAATCATGAGCAGCAAAAGATTATCCACAACATTTAACAAAGCGGTAGTGAGCTTCGCGCTTTTCTAAAACCCGATTGTAACTCTGGAAAAATGTTAACCGATTCCAAGTATTCAACAACTTGAATAGATACGGCTTTTTCCAAAATTTTAGACAAAAATGGTGTAACTAACTGGGGGCAAATCTTTAAAATCGTTGGGATTAGAAATTTTAGGAAGAGGTTTGACTATAGCGATTTTCCATATCTCGGGATACGTACCTGTTTCAATAGACTTATTCACTAAAGCTGTTATGGTTTTTAATGTACGGGGTAAAGTTAATTTTATCATATCTAGTGAAATACCGTCAATGCCTATCGAGTTCGTTTTGACAGATTTGATGATTGTCAAAACTGTTTCTCTCCTTTTCTCTGTTTTCTCATTGACAGGCTTGAGTTTGAAAGTGCTCGATCCATAACGATTACAAGTGAAGTGTAGTACGTCTGTTATGTCGGCGATACGCTTGCCTGGAACTTGTAGAAAATGGTCGTTTAACAATTCGGATCGCATAAGTGTTGGGGCAGATCCATTTTTTTTTTTTTTTTTTTTTTTTTTTTTTTTTTTTTTTTTTTTTTTTTTTTTTTTTTTTTTTTTTTTTTTTTTTTTTTTTTTTTTTTTTTTTTTTTTTTTTTTTTTTTTTTTTTTTTTTTTTTTTTTTTTTTTTTTTTTTTTTTTTTTTTTTTTTTTTTTTTTTTTTTTTTTTTTTTTTTTTTTTTTTTTTTTTTTTTTTTTTTTTTTTTTTTTTTTTTTTTTTTTTTTTTTTTTTTTTTTTTTTTTTTTTTTTTTTTTTTTTTTTTTTTTTTTTTTTTTTTTTTTTTTTTTTTTTTTTTTTTTTTTTTTTTTTTTTTTTTTTTTTTTTTTTTTTTTTTTTTTTTTTTTTTTTTTTTTTTTTTTTTTTTTTTTTTTTTTTTTTTTTTTTTTTTTTTTTTTTTTTTTTTTTTTTTTTTTTTTTTTTTTTTTTTTTTTTTTTTTTTTTTTTTTTTTTTTTTTTTTTTTTTTTTTTTTTTTTTTTTTTTTTTTTTTTTTTTTTTTTTTTTTTTTTTTTTTTTTTTTTTTTTTTTTTTTTTTTTTTTTTTTTTTTTTTTTTTTTTTTTTTTTTTTTTTTTTTTTTTTTTTTTTTTTTTTTTTTTTTTTTTTTTTTTTTTTTTTTTTTTTTTTTTTTTTTTTTTTTTTTTTTTTTTTTTTTTTTTTTTTTTTTTTTTTTTTTTTTTTTTTTTTTTTTTTTTTTTTTTTTTTTTTTTTTTTTTTTTTTTTTTTTTTTTTTTTTTTTTTTTTTTTTTTTTTTTTTTTTTTTTTTTTTTTTTTTTTTTTTTTTTTTTTTTTTTTTTTTTTTTTTTTTTTTTTTTTTTTTTTTTTTTTTTTTTTTTTTTTTTTTTTTTTTTTTTTTTTTTTTTTTTTTTTTTTTTTTTTTTTTTTTTTTTTTTTTTTTTTTTTTTTTTTTTTTTTTTTTTTTTTTTTTTTTTTTTTTTTTTTTTTTTTTTTTTTTTTTTTTTTTTTTTTTTTTTTTTTTTTTTTTTTTTTTTTTTTTTTTTTTTTTTTTTTTTTTTTTTTTTTTTTTTTTTTTTTTTTTTTTTTTTTTTTTTTTTTTTTTTTTTTTTTTTTTTTTTTTTTTTTTTTTTTTTTTTTTTTTTTTTTTTTTTTTTTTTTTTTTTTTTTTTTTTTTTTTTTTTTTTTTTTTTTTTTTTTTTTTTTTTTTTTTTTTTTTTTTTTTTTTTTTTTTTTTTTTTTTTTTTTTTTTTTTTTTTTTTTTTTTTTTTTTTTTTTTTTTTTTTTTTTTTTTTTTTTTTTTTTTTTTTTTTTTTTTTTTTTTTTTTTTTTTTTTTTTTTTTTTTTTTTTTTTTTTTTTTTTTTTTTTTTTTTTTTTTTTTTTTTTTTTTTTTTTTTTTTTTTTTTTTTTTTTTTTTTTTTTTTTTTTTTTTTTTTTTTTTTTTTTTTTTTTTTTTTTTTTTTTTTTTTTTTTTTTTTTTTTTTTTTTTTTTTTTTTTTTTTTTTTTTTTTTTTTTTTTTTTTTTTTTTTTTTTTTTTTTTTTTTTTTTTTTTTTTTTTTTTTTTTTTTTTTTTTTTTTTTTTTTTTTTTTTTTTTTTTTTTTTTTTTTTTTTTTTTTTTTTTTTTTTTTTTTTTTTTTTTTTTTTTTTTTTTTTTTTTTTTTTTTTTTTTTTTTTTTTTTTTTTTTTTTTTTTTTTTTTTTTTTTTTTTTTTTTTTTTTTTTTTTTTTTTTTTTTTTTTTTTTTTTTTTTTTTTTTTTTTTTTTTTTTTTTTTTTTTTTTTTTTTTTTTTTTTTTTTTTTTTTTTTTTTTTTTTTTTTTTTTTTTTTTTTTTTTTTTTTTTTTTTTTTTTTTTTTTTTTTTTTTTTTTTTTTTTTTTTTTTTTTTTTTTTTTTTTTTTTTTTTTTTTTTTTTTTTTTTTTTTTTTTTTTTTTTTTTTTTTTTTTTTTTTTTTTTTTTTTTTTTTTTTTTTTTTTTTTTTTTTTTTTTTTTTTTTTTTTTTTTTTTTTTTTTTTTTTTTTTTTTTTTTTTTTTTTTTTTTTTTTTTTTTTTTTTTTTTTTTTTTTTTTTTTTTTTTTTTTTTTTTTTTTTTTTTTTTTTTTTTTTTTTTTTTTTTTTTTTTTTTTTTTTTTTTTTTTTTTTTTTTTTTTTTTTTTTTTTTTTTTTTTTTTTTTTTTTTTTTTTTTTTTTTTTTTTTTTTTTTTTTTTTTTTTTTTTTTTTTTTTTTTTTTTTTTTTTTTTTTTTTTTTTTTTTTTTTTTTTTTTTTTTTTTTTTTTTTTTTTTTTTTTTTTTTTTTTTTTTTTTTTTTTTTTTTTTTTTTTTTTTTTTTTTTTTTTTTTTTTTTTTTTTTTTTTTTTTTTTTTTTTTTTTTTTTTTTTTTTTTTTTTTTTTTTTTTTTTTTTTTTTTTTTTTTTTTTTTTTTTTTTTTTTTTTTTTTTTTTTTTTTTTTTTTTTTTTTTTTTTTTTTTTTTTTTTTTTTTTTTTTTTTTTTTTTTTTTTTTTTTTTTTTTTTTTTTTTTTTTTTTTTTTTTTTTTTTTTTTTTTTTTTTTTTTTTTTTTTTTTTTTTTTTTTTTTTTTTTTTTTTTTTTTTTTTTTTTTTTTTTTTTTTTTTTTTTTTTTTTTTTTTTTTTTTTTTTTTTTTTTTTTTTTTTTTTTTTTTTTTTTTTTTTTTTTTTTTTTTTTTTTTTTTTTTTTTTTTTTTTTTTTTTTTTTTTTTTTTTTTTTTTTTTTTTTTTTTTTTTTTTTTTTTTTTTTTTTTTTTTTTTTTTTTTTTTTTTTTTTTTTTTTTTTTTTTTTTTTTTTTTTTTTTTTTTTTTTTTTTTTTTTTTTTTTTTTTTTTTTTTTTTTTTTTTTTTTTTTTTTTTTTTTTTTTTTTTTTTTTTTTTTTTTTTTTTTTTTTTTTTTTTTTTTTTTTTTTTTTTTTTTTTTTTTTTTTTTTTTTTTTTTTTTTTTTTTTTTTTTTTTTTTTTTTTTTTTTTTTTTTTTTTTTTTTTTTTTTTTTTTTTTTTTTTTTTTTTTTTTTTTTTTTTTTTTTTTTTTTTTTTTTTTTTTTTTTTTTTTTTTTTTTTTTTTTTTTTTTTTTTTTTTTTTTTTTTTTTTTTTTTTTTTTTTTTTTTTTTCATCTAAACGCTTTTCGACGGCAGCGACGCGTTCATCGATATTGTTCAAACGCATATTAAAGCTTTCCAACACAGTAGTAAACCTTGACATCTCCTCACAAAGTTTTTTCGAAGCAGATTCAAGTTGCTCTGTCACGTGCTGCTGGATAAAAACTTTGAGGATTTCTTCCATTTCGTTTTTAACTATATCTCTTAAAGAATTTTCCATATTTACATTACAAAAACCTTTTCTCACCGTTACGTTGTCATTAGAGTTCTCAGGCGATACAGAAATATTGCTTGAAGTATTAGGTGATGCGCTTCCAATAGAGGATAGCATAGTAGAATTTTTATTATCTGTCACCTTAGCCAATCTGCTACGGCATTTGTGGCATTTCCATCTAGACTTTCTTCTTTATCCATTAAATAAAAATTTTTTCATTAACGTTGGCACACAGCAAATCATATAGTAATTTGCACTTGAACAGGAAAGAAACTCTTTATTTGTTATTACATTTTTACAACCCGCACACACTCGCTTAGTATTTGAAGACATTATAATAATTTAGCACAAAAAATAAAAAAAAAAAAAACCTAACCTAACCTACTAACCTAACCTACTAACCTAACCTAACCGAACCTAACCTAACGCTAACCTAACCTAACGCTAACCTAACCTACACCTAACCTAACCTACTAACCTAACCTACCTACCTACCTAACCTAACCGAACCTAACCTAACCTAACGCTAACCTAACCTAACCTAACCTAACCTAACCTAACCTCACCTAACCTAACCTACTAACCTAACCTACTAACCTAACCTAACCTCACCTAACCTAACCTAACCTACACCTAACCTAACCGAACCTAACCTAACCTAACCTAACCTAACGCTAACCTAACCTAAACCTAACCTAACGCTAACCTAACCTACACCTAACCTAACCGAACCTAACCTAACGCTAACCTAACCTACTAACCTAACCTAACCGAACCTAACCTAACGCTAACCTAACCTAACCTAACCTAACCTAACGCTAACCTAACCTACCTAACCTAACCTAACCGAACCTAACCTAACCTAACCTCACCTAACCTAACCGAACCTAACCTAACCGAACCTAACCTAACTAACCTAACCTAAACCTAACCTAAACCTAACCTAACCTAACCTACCTAACCTAACCGAACCTAACCTAACCGAACCTAACCTAACCTCACCTAACCTAACCTACTAACCTAACCTAACCTACTAACCTAACCTAACGCTAACCTAACCTAACCTAAACCTAACCTAACCTAACCTAACGCTAACCTAACCTAACTAACCTAACCTAACGCTAACCTAACCTAACCTACTAACCTAACCTAACCTAACCTACCTAACCTAACCTAACCTCACCTAACCTAACCTCACCTAACCTAACCTAACGCTAACCTAACCTAAACCTAACCTAACCGAACCTAACCTAACGCTAACCTAACCTAACTAACCTAACCTAAACCTAACCTAACCGAACCTAACCTAACCGAACCTAACCTAACGCTAACCTAACCTACCTAACTAACCTAACCTAACCGAACCTAACCTAACCTACTAACCTAACCTAACCGAACCTAACCTAACCTCACCTAACCTAACCGAACCTAACCTAACCTACCTAACCTAACCTACCTAACCTAACCGAACCTAACCTAACCTACCTAACTAACCTAACCTAACCGAACCTAACCTAACCGAACCTAACCTAACGCTAACCTAACCTACACCTAACCTAACCTAACGCTAACCTAACCTAACTAACCTAACCTACACCTAACCTAACCTAAACCTAACCTAACCTACACCTAACCTAACCGAACCTAACCTAACCTCACCTAACCTAACCTAACGCTAACCTAACCTAACCTAACCTAACTAACCTAACCTACACCTAACCTAACCAACCTAACCTAACGCTAACCTAACCTAAACCTAACCTAAACCTAACCTAACGCTAACCTAACCTACCTACCTAACCTAACCTACCTAACCTAACCTAACCTAACCGAACCTAACCTAACCTAACCTACTAACCTAACCTACCTACCTACCTAACCTACCTACCTACCTACCTACCTACCTACCTAACCTAACCGAACCTAACCTAACGCTAACCTAACCTAACCTAACCGAACCTAACCTAACGCTAACCTAACCTACCTAACCTACCTAACCTAACCGAACCTAACCTAACCTAACCTAACCTACACCTAACCTAACCGAACCTAACCTAACGCTAACCTAACCTACCTAACCTAACCTAACGCTAACCTAACCTAACGCTAACCTAACCTAAACCTAACCTAACCTAAACCTAACCTAACGCTAACCTAACCTAACCTAACCGAACCTAACCTAACCTAAACCTAACCTAACGCTAACCTAACCTAACGCTAACCTAACCTAACCTCACCTAACCTAACCTAACGCTACCAGTTTTTGGGAAGATTATTGAGAAACTGATGATCACACGGCTTCAATGGCACATACAACCAAGGCTCAACACAAAACAATATGATTTCACGCCGGGGAGAACTACTGAGGATGCGCTGTATGACCTGGTGTCTTATTTAAACCAAGCGACCCAAATGAAGCAGACATCTCTTGTCATATCACTCGACATCGAGGGCGCATTTGACAAGGCGTGGTGGCCGTCACTGAAAGTTTAACTAATTAGAAAGAAGTGTCCCAGGAATATTTTCGATTCGGTCGGATCCTATCTAACAAACCGAAGAGTCATTGTGAGCTACTCCAGGGAAAGAAGTGAAAAGGGCACTACGAAAGGATGCATCCAGGGTTCCATAGTGGGACCTACCTTCTGGAACATTATACTTGACTCACTGCTGGAAATGCTCGATAAGGAAGAAGTGCATTGCCAGGCCTTCGCTGTCGACGTAATTCTGGTCTTCACCGGAGCTGACCTGAAAGCAATTGAGTACAGAGCAAACAGAGTCCTGGCTCAAGTAGTAAAATGGGGAGTTAAAAATAAACTAACTTTTGCCGTACACAAAACCAAAGCCATGATAATAACAAAAAGGCTCAAATGGGGTCGACCGGTTTTGCATATGTCTGGTACAGAGCTTAACCTGGTGGAAGACATTAAGATACTGGGACTTACCATCGACAACCGGCTTACGTTCGGGGCGCAAGTAGCTGTAATTTGCAGAAGGGCCGCTGACATTTACAAACGAATGGCGTGCGCGGCGAGAGTTACCTGGGGTCTAAGCAGTGAAGTCATTCGAACCCTGTACACGGCGGTCATTGAGCCTATAGTGCTATATGCCTCGAGTGCTTGGCACACCGCGATCAACTTAAGACAAGTACAAGACCAACTGCTAGCACTCCAGAGGAACTTTGCACAAAAAATATGCAAAGCTTACCGAACGGTATCCTTGACGTCGGCACTGGTGTTGGCGGGCTTGCTCCCTCTGGACTTGAGAATCAGGGAGACAGCAAACTACTTTCTCTCCAAAAAAAGGAAACTGCAGGACTACTTACCACCTGGCAAAAGCCTCGAATACCAAGACGCCCTAAGGAGTGAGACACATCCCGCAAGGCAACTATCTGTGAGGTATGCATCCCTGGAAAACGCCGAGATCTGTGAACTAGAGGGCCCATGCATATACACAGATGGAAGCAAGATTGAGGGGAGGGTTGGTGCGGCCTTGACTTGATGGGAAAATGAAAGGGACACATCACATGAAACATACAAACTTGACAACCATTGTACCGTGTTTCAGTCGGAGCTGTATGCTCTCAGGAGAGCAGCCCGACTGGTCAGGGACAGCCCGTCAATGCTAGCTAACATCCTAAACGACTCTCGTTCTTCGTTGGACCTACTGTGCAATCCCAAGGCCAGGCACCCAATGGCTCAGATAATAAAAAACACTCTGCTCGAAATCGAAGAAGCGGGAAGGGAACTAAATCTTTATTGGCTCCGAGCACATATTGGCACGGCGGGGAACAAAAGGGCAGACGAACTCGCCGAAAGCGCGGCTCTCACGGACTCCTCCACCCTGGATTACGACAAGGTTCCTCTCTCTTATATCAAGAGGAAAATAAGACAAGAGACCATCCATATCTGGCAGGACCGTTACTCTACCTCGAATACTGGCGCAACAACAAGAAACTTTCTACTGGACGTCAAAAAAGCTTATAAATATGTTAGAGCTGCTCGACCATCCCCTACACAAGTGCAAATCATAACTGGACATGGGGGCATAGGAGAGTACTTACACAGATTCCGGCTAAAAGAGAGCCCAGGCTGTGAATGTGACCCCAATACAGTGGAATCTGTGTGGCATATAATCCTGGAGTGCCCGCGCTTTACACCAGCCAGAATGGACCTGGAACTTCTCACGGACACCCGCCTTACAATGAACAACCTACCCGATCTAATAACAGCCAAAGATAAGAGTGGTCATTTTTGGACATTCGCCGAGGCAGCATATCGCATAGCTGCCCACAGGAATAAGAATCTGACCGACTCAACACCAAAATCATCAAATGCTCCCTGTACCCGAATAGATACTGGCGCGATGGCGGAGGAACTTACTAACAACGAAATATTAAAATGGGGCGAAAAAGGAGAGCCGGGAGTAAAAGTCAGACTGACGCCTCTATTTATGAGCAGCAACCAAGAAAGGTTAGGCATGAGCTTCTGCAACGATCGGATGAAGACTAATATACAGATTTCACCGGGCCTGGGGGCGCTCATAAATGGGAGCACGCGAAAGACTACCCTGAAAAGGAAGTACTACAACGCCCTACGTCAAATTAAGATCAGGGAATACATGTGTAAAATAGTTAGAATCAAAAATAAGGTTATTCTTCTGTTCCCGTGAAGTGACAGCGAAACTCCTTTCGCGCAGGTGGGCTCTTTAATGAATTCACTGGGAGAAGCCGAGGAAACGAACCCACGAACTATTAGTGTGGACAGCATGTTTGTGCACTACGAGAAAGGAGATAGAAAAGACCGCACTAACTGTATGAGGGCTGCTCGCAAACATAAAATAATAATTTATGAGGACAGAGAAGAAGATCTAGGCTCCCTAGCAAACACCACACCACAGATTTGACATCCACACCACAGATTTGACATCCACACCATAGATTTGACATCCACATCCACAATTATCTCAATGCAAGATCCAAACTAACACAATATTATCACATAAATTTCAAAAATATCAAAATATTAGACAAATAATTCAAGAGTACGGGCACAAAGCCTGTAGAAAACAGGAAAGAAAAAAAAAAAACCTAACCCACCGACTGACCGACCGACCGACCAATTAATAAAAATAATTGAGATTTTTGATCAACATTTTGTTAGTAAAATAGTAGGTGTAACGACTTTTTATGAGATTAAAATATTAAAAGTGAGGGCATGGCATAACATTGTGTTGTTATAAAAGACAGATGTCTGTAAGTCTCGCGACATTCGTGTTTGGGCAGTGTGCGAGGTGTGAGCTCTGTGACTGGTGACGTGTGACGTGTGAGAACTATGGCAGATTGAATTTAAAAAATCGCAGAACTGGACCGGTTTGTATGCGATATCGTGGGCACAACAAACCGTAAAACGAAACCGCAAGGAATCCAACGCTGCACCCTCTCCGAGTACGAGCAGCATCGCATCGCATCACATCGTCTCTCATTGTGACATTGAATCCAATTTCAAGTTTGATTCGCTCCTAATATACCGCCAATAAGCCGTGAGAGATCACTTCGCTTCCTAGTGGACCATGTAAACAGAACCTGCGCGCCCTGTAAAGAGCCCGGGCCAAGATACAGATAAGTGGGTCTTTATTATTCATTAGCTTTCCTCTAAGATAGACCGATACACGACGTTTATGCGATGAGAGGAGACGCGTAACTCTCTAAACGACGTACCCATTTTGTCACAATCAAAATATATTCGCGGGTAGGTCATCAAGTCAGTTGCTGCAAACGAGAACCCTGTGAGAAGTGTAAGAGGTGCCCCAAAACGAAAGAGCAATCTCCTGCTGACGCACTCTCATTAGCTCCATCTCATACATTAGTTAACATCAGTAAACGGTCGACAATCCAAGTTCTCCTGTGTACTGCATTGATATGAAATAAAAATCATACTGCACTACGATAAACTGTTGTTTTCCCTCGACTAACGAGGAAGTTCCAAATTTACAAATAGATTTTGCAACTTTAAATATTCCACAAGATGGCAGACTGCATGTTTTATAATCCGACTATATCGACATTAATTCAAGATCTGCCAAATTCTGGGACATTTTCGGATGTGAACAACGCTCGCTAGATCTTAGGCGCTGGCAGAGGGATTACTTCGACGAATTACAATCAAGAACCAAGTGACGAGCTCAGCAACACGAATTGAACGTTTGAGGTTTTGTGCTTCTCAAAGGCGCTTAATCCTTTGACGGCAGGGAGGCTGTCGTGATGACGGGCGAGAGAGGGCGCTGCGTGTCCTGTATACAAGTGTTGGAAATTATTCAATCTATTTATTTATTTGGTCTATCTACAAAAATACATGTATCAGTTATATTGTATACATTTCTTAACTTAGGCAATAAGCGACATGTACTCTCAATTACAGACAAACACTGCGTACATTGAGTATGGCTGCATAAACCGTATCTAGACAGGTGCTATAAACTTATATACATAGAAGAATGCTAGCTGTAATTGTCTTCAATCAATCTTCAAACTCTTTCCACTTTTGATATAAACCTGACGGAGGCTGCAACTCCATCAAAATTAACAAAATTCAATTGTAGCTGCGCGCTACCTATAGCTAATTTGTCTTTTGATCTACGCATTTACCAACGAGACGTTTTGTGTAGAAACAAGAGACGTTTGGTATAGAAACAGGAGACGTTATAGTATCGTCTCGATACTGCGCAGCGCTCGTAGACAACACTCGCTGCACAATGCCGCGCACCGAATGAGCGCGCTTTGCACCGAGCGGCATTGTATACACGCCGACAAAGGACGCCGCCGCGTTTTTGTTCGGCGCCGCGCGGACGCCTCGGCCGCACATCTGGCGGCCATATTTCGCCGCAACACATACCTGGCGAGAGGCTAACGCGCTATAACGATCACTAATGTTTATGGATACTTTTCGTATAAATATAGCATACTTTTACAAAACAAAGGAGTTCCACTACAAGCGTCGACTAAGTTACTTCTCTCCAACTCAAGATCTCCTACAAGCTGCAATTCTTCAGAAACATCGTTAGAGGCTGTCAAGCACAACACGCTGCTCGACGGACCATCTACACAATTTTTACCCAAACGCAGGTCCGGCGCGAGCGGCGCACGACGTCGCGCAGAACCTGTCCGTCGCGGAGGAGCGGCTCCGGACGGTGTCCCTGCGCACTTCGGTGCGCACATCCAGTCGTTAGCACCAACAATTCCGTTTTTTTATTTGCCTAAAATATAGAGCAAATTGTGACGGACATTAACACTAGCAGAAATAAAACTCTGTGATTACGCGATCTTTTAATAAACTTACAACTAGTACTATATAATGTATATTTATTTTCGGAAAATACTTTCGTGACAAAAATAAAGCACATTACAAATAGACTAATAACTTTCAAAATAAAACAGCGCAGTGTTGTCCAACCGTCTACAGCGCTGCGCCGCGGCGGCGCTGCGGCGGCGCTGCGGCGGCGCTGCGGCGGCGCTGCGGCGGCGCTGCGGCGGCGCTGCGGCGGCGCTGCGGCGGCGCTGCGGCGGGGCGGTCAATAATTTACATTTTTAAAGCTTTATAGTTAAACGTTTAAATTTTTTCTTTTCGCAAGATAACCAAATAAATTGAGTAACGCCCCCGCCCCCGCGCCCGCGACCCGCACTACAAATCAGCACCGCCATCATTATTTCATCCCGCGGATGCTCGGTGCTACCGAGACTGCGCGCGGCCGCAGCGAACGCGAACACCAACGAACACACCGCTCGCCCCTCGCCCCTCGCCCCGCCTGCGACTCCGTCCGCACTCGCAGGCGACGAGAGACGGACAAGCTGCCGAAAACAAAAAATAACAAACATTTTCGTGCTTATTATATAAATAAAAACTTGTAGTAATTATTATAAAAGAGATTAGGTAACAGAGGGAATTCAAAAGTGAAGCGATGTGGCGCGGCGGCGCGCGCGGGTGCGGGCGGGGCGTGGGCGTGGGCGTGGGCGTGGGGGGTGGCGCGGCCGCGCTGCTCTAAGACTAACAATATGTTTGCATTATCGTTGTTGCGTCGAGTTCACGAGTAACCGTACTGTACAAACACGAAGCGCGAGGGAGAACACCTCGCGCCATGTCCATCTCATCGCCTCCGTCACTTCGTGATACAATAATAATTTATATATTACACGTGTATACACGTCACAGTCAGCTCGTTGCGGAGTGAGCGGGATGGCGTGACTTGAACATTTACAATAAGTTTTTTTACAACTAACAGCAGCTCCCGGAGCCGGCTGCGTGAGCCGCGCACGCGCACGCGCACGCAGCCCGCTGCGCAGAGCGGCTTCCATTAAACATTAAAAGAACATCACAGACTCGAAACCGAAATAAAAACGAGAGAAAATTTACAAAAGAAAACAATGATATATATATATTTATTGTAACGTTTTCAACGATAAAGTTCAACAAGATGGTGGGGGTGGGGGGGGGGGGGGGGCGGGGGGGGGGGGGGGGGGGGGGGGGGGGGGGGGGGGGGGGGGGGGGGGGGGGGGGGGGGGGGGGGGGGGGGGGGGGGGGGGGGGGGGGGGGGGGGGGGGGGGGGGGGGGGGGGGGGGGGGGGGGGGGGGGGGGGGGGGGGGGGGGGGGGGGGGGGGGGGGGGGGGGGGGGGGGGGGGGGGGGGGGGGGGGGGGGGGGGGGGGGGGGGGGGGGGGGGGGGGGGGGGGGGGGGGGGGGGGGGGGGGGGGGGGGGGGGGGGGGGGGGGGGGGGGGGGGGGGGGGGGGGGGGGGGGGGGGGGGGGGGGGGGGGGGGGGGGGGGGGGGGGGGGGGGGGGGGGGGGGGGGGGGGGGGGGGGGGGGGGGGGGGGGGGGGGGGGGGGGGGGGGGGGGGGGGGGGGGGGGGGGGGGGGGGGGGGGGGGGGGGGGGGGGGGGGGGGGGGGGGGGGGGGGGGGGGGGGGGGGGGGGGGGGGGGGGGGGGGGGGGGGGGGGGGGGGGGGGGGGGGGGGGGGGGGGGGGGGGGGGGGGGGGGGGGGGGGGGGGGGGGGGGGGGGGGGGGGGGGGGGGGGGGGGGGGGGGGGGGGGGGGGGGGGGGGGGGGGGGGGGGGGGGGGGGGGGGGGGGGGGGGGGGGGGGGGGGGGGGGGGGGGGGGGGGGGGGGGGGGGGGGGGGGGGGGGGGGGGGGGGGGGGGGGGGGGGGGGGGGGGGGGGGGGGGGGGGGGGGGGGGGGGGGGGGGGGGGGGGGGGGGGGGGGGGGGGGGGGGGGGGGGGGGGGGGGGGGGGGGGGGGGGGGGGGGGGGGGGGGGGGGGGGGGGGGGGGGGGGGGGGGGGGGGGGGGGGGGGGGGGGGGGGGGGGGGGGGCGGCGGGCGGCGGGCGGCGGGCGGCGGGCGGCGGGCGGCGGGCGGCGGGCGGCGGGCGGCGGGCGGCGGGCGGCGGGCGGCGGGCGGCGGGCGGCGGGCGGCGGGCGGCGGGCGGCGGGCGGCGGGCGGCGGGCGGCGGGCGGCGGGCGGCGGGCGGCGGGCGGCGGGCGGCGGGCGGCGGGCGGCGGGCGGCGGGCGGCGGGCGGCGGGCGGCGGGCGGCGGGCGGCGGGCGGCGGGCGGCGGGCGGCGGGCGGCGGGCGGCGGGCGGCGGGCGGCGGGCGGCGGGCGGCGGGCGGCGGGCGGCGGGCGGCGGGCGGCGGGCGGCGGGCGGCGGGCGGCGGGCGGCGGGCGGCGGGCGGCGGGCGGCGGGCGGCGGGCGGCGGGCGGCGGGCGGCGGGCGGCGGGCGGCGGGCGGCGGGCGGCGGGCGGCGGGCGGCGGGCGGCGGGCGGCGGGCGGCGGGCGGCGGGCGGCGGGCGGCGGGCGGCGGGCGGCGGGCGGCGGGCGGCGGGCGGCGGGCGGCGGGCGGCGGGCGGCGGGCGGCGGGCGGCGGGCGGCGGGCGGCGGGCGGCGGGCGGCGGGCGGCGGGCGGCGGGCGGCGGGCGGCGGGCGGCGGGCGGCGGGCGGCGGGCGGCGGGCGGCGGGCGGCGGGCGGCGGGCGGCGGGCGGCGGGCGGCGGGCGGCGGGCGGCGGGCGGCGGGCGGCGGGCGGCGGGCAGCGGGCGGCGGGCGGCGGGTTCGATTTGATTTTACCAGATGACTACAGAGACCGACCCGCCGGTCGCTGTGTGTTGTGTGCGTTGCGTTGCGCCGAGGACACTACTGTTAAAGGGTGGATGATAGGTGGTGAATAAAACCGTGCGAGACGTTGAATCGGTTAAAATGTCCCTTACAACTACCCACGAAAAGATTACGCGACCTAAAAAAGGTCAAGTGTATCCCGTACGCGTGTGTGTGTGTGTGTACGCGTGTGTGCGTGTATCAGCGCCGCGTATTTACAAACAGTAAGCACGCACCGGGCGGCGGGCGGCGGGCGGCGGGCGGCGGGCGGCGTTGCCACAGAGCGCCGATTGGAAGTGAAACTAATGAGGAAAACGGCGAGCGGACGCGCCACAGCGCAGCGAACGCCTGCTCTGTGTGGGGCGCCCCTTCTGTACGCACGCGCCGAACTTTTATTTGAAGGTTATATACCGCAAACCGGGTGCACAGCGGAGATGCAGTCTATAAGGAGTCCATTCCCTTTTTTCTTGAAGTCCCCCACATCATCCTGGACGGAAACGCCGACGGCGGCGGAGTGCTCCGCTCCTGCGCTGCTCGCACTGTGAAGGACGACGCGAAATGCTTTGTGCGGATGCGCGGGCGCGGGGCGTGCGGGACGTGCGCAACGAAGGAGCACACGTCTGCGGCGCGTCTACGTCTGATGATGAAACGCGGAAGGCGGTATCAAATCATGCAATTGTTTCGTTTTTGCTTCTACAAATATATTGGCATCATTCAGTATTACACATTATTGAATGTCCGCGCGCGAGCCGGTGCGATCTAGAATTACGTCATAGCAAGTAGCATGCCGGCAGACACGCACGACTTGCCGGTTCACTGCGCCGCGGGGGAGCGGGGAGCGGGGCTCGTCACAAAAATATCGAGCGTTATGTACATTAGCGGACCCGACCGCCCGTGCGATGTTGCTGGAAGGGCGAGCTGCGCTGCGCTGTGCTGTGCTGCGCTGCGCTGCGATTTGAACGCGCACATGAAAAGTAAATGTAAATCGCGTTCCGTTTCCATCTGGTTTGAGAGACAAATTAAAATTCTATACAAATAGAATCTAACGCATTGCTGATTCGTAACGTATTCGATATTATTTTAGTAAACTGCGACCCCAAAAACGAAAACTTGAACAATTACTGTTCTCGTCACTTCCACGAACCAAAAAGTTGAGACGGAAAGTTCATCCGCTGGTAAGTGCGTGTGGTGGGTGTGGTGTGCCTATAATAATGTTTAGCTAGTTAGGATGATCGGCCCTGCATCACATTACGCCCGCGCCGGCCGGCTTGTGTTTGCTTCGGTAAACTCACTAGTTACAAATTATTTCAAGAGGAAAATGAACAATATACATCGGACAGCCGGGGAAGCCCCGGCGGCGGGCGCGCTCGCGGGGTCCGGGGGGCGGGGAGCGGGTCGTGCGGGGCGGCCCCGCGCACCTCCGTATGAGAGAGTTTCAGTGTCGCTGGCTTTTTTAGCGAGAGGAAATCCTGAACTGGATACTATCCATGGAACAGCAACAGAGTTCCGCCGGGCTCCTACCGGCTAAAACCCCCGCTCTCCTCGCTGCGCCCTTCGCCGCAACTGCGGAACCACTTTCGCACAGTAGCGCAGTTCCGGCAACACGACCCACCAACGGGCCTGACGTTGGGATAGGGTTACAGAACCCTGCCAGCAGTCGTGTCGGCGACGCTCGGGGAAAGATACTGCGTGAATGGGCGAACCCTCGTTTTGTGAAACAGTTATGATATTAAAGGAGGCTGCTGAGCGGGATCGAGCGAGAGCAGATCCCGCTCGTAGACGAAGCCGTAATACTATAACAATATATATAACTACAGTGTATGTATATACCTACAAACATAATGTATACTAATTATTAGTTATTTATTTATATTAATAATTATTTATTAATTTTCGTCGCTTTTATTTATTTACACTAACGATATGATTGATGGCGCACTCGCGCCGCAAAGGGCACCAAAAGGACACCAGCGCTGTGGCACTGGGTACTAGTGCCGCAGCTTTATGCTGGGTTGGGCCCTTTTGGGGGGTTCAGTACTTACTTTAGTTCTGGCTATGATTTTATTATTTTTTTTTTGGTTCTGTAAATTTTCTTCATGTATGTACTTATCTCCTAATAAATGTTTCTTTCTAATTCAGTCCCGGGACGGGCTATCCCGGCATAGCGGGAGAGAGGTATCGGTTGCGTATTCAACGGAGTTCCTGTCACCTGTCCAAACGCTGAGGATGACCACCGAACGGGTTTTAGTGGTTAAAAATCTTCACATAGCCTTGCTGTCTTCCCCCTCGAAGACAGGGTATCTTTATGAAGTTTCGCCCCCCACCCCAAAAAGATGGGTTACAAACCTTACTAGCTATGCGTGGAACACATCCCACGCGGCTTCCTGAGGCCTGCCGTTGGGCGGGTGCCCCGGGTCCCCGGGCTGCACGCACTCGCCCCGCACTCTGCGCAGCCTCCTTCCGCAAACATTACCTTCTCGCAAAAGGCAACACGAGCGCTCCGCGGCCTCTCGCCTCCCGCCATTGCCTTCCCGAACGAGGGGAGACAGCTCGCCCGCGACGGCGACGCGGCACCGTCCAGCTCGGACATGCTTCCAACGTATGCCGCGCCGAGTGCTCATGGTCCGCATCCGCTGGTGACGGTGACGCGCGGCCGTCGGCTCTCTTTTTATGCTGAGCAGATACTTCCGAAGCGTCCACGCCCAGCAGTAGCTGCAGCAGTGGGAAGGTCATTGCGCCGTGCCGCCCGCTTACCCCATCAGCTAAGACTGGGCGCACGACGTCACCAGTCCTGCTTCCCGCCCACGCTCCCCCCCCCCCCCATCCCACTCCTCTGCCGTCCAATGCGTCGAGTTGTGATTTGAATAATAACAAAGTCGCTCCTCAGTAAACTTTTGTTATTGTTTATGCTCGGAAAGTTAAAAAAAGGCTGCTTCATGTGGCGCTTCCTATGTTTAGTAATTTGAAATATAAGAAGGCGGGCAGCTCTCCTCACCTCCGCGCGGGGTGGGCGGGCCGCAGGGCACTCCGCCACGGGGAGCGACGTTTCCGGGATAACTTCCGTTCGCTCGTGGCGGGCCGCTGGTGCAGTCGGCGCCCCGGCGCTCCGTGCCGACTCGGCCACAACACATTCAATCAATGACAATCAATTCCGTGCTGGGCGCTACCAAATGCCGAAATTCGGAAGTCTCTCATTAGGTCTATTAACCCGCCCGCTTGTGATTGTATTGGCGGGAGGGTGTCTGGGGGTGTCCGGGGGCGCACTGCCCGCGTGTTCGTTGGTTAAACAAATGCGTTATCCGTGCTCTACCAAAGCTAGTTACCGCTGCGCAGCGAGATTGTTTGTTGTGTATCCGTGACCTTCCGATAACGTTACTGTTCCCTCGCAAGCGCTCTGAATACAATAGTTCATTCAATACAAAGTTGTCCGCACGGCGCGGGCAAAAGGTTCGATTCTCACGGGACAGGGCGGAGCTGCGGGGGGTCGCGAGGGGGCGGCTCGTTGCTCTCCTTAACGAAAATAATAAGCTCGGCAACAAATACTTTGATTAATTTCATACGAAGCGGCCGTTGTTGTTTACGTTTTGCAGCGCCGTATCGCTTCTGTCTTCGCAGAGGTCAAGGCGATATTTATTTATAACAGTATCAAAGCAATAACAGTAAACACCGGCTGCGATCCCTTCCACCCCCGCCCCACCCCCCACCCCCCCGCACTCCTCACTGCTCTCAACTCGAATCATTCGGCAGTGATCTGCGCGCAGCCTCATCTCATTGATATGACGTATGAACAGACCCCGTCGTCGACGGACACGGGTGCGCGGCAGCCCCGCTCCCACCACCGCCACTTCATTTACAACTGAAACACTAGGAAACTCATTATCAGCAGGGCGGCGCCGCGCTCACGTACACTGATAACGCGATGGCCGGCGATAAGCGGCGCGCGGCGGCGAGACACCAGGAGCACCGCAGCGTGCGAGTGCCGATGCGCGGTTCCATTTTAGCTGACTCATGAACACGTCACCGTGCGCACGGGGCGCGGCGGGGCGCGGCGCGGCGCGGGGCGGCGCGCGCGACGCGTTGTGATACAACGAATAAAAGTAATGCAAGGCAGCGCGCGGCGCGGGGCGGGGCGGCGCGGCGCAGGACGTGACTCCGCGCGTATAATAATCGCCACGTAATGGTGTGTTTGCTGTTAATTATTGGTTTTTCTTCGCATTCGCACCGACACACGTCACACACGCGTACACACACGTCACACACGTCACACACGCGCACACACGTCACACACGCGTACACACACGTCACACACGTCACACACGCGTACACACACGTCACACACGCGTACACACACGTCACACACGCGTACACACACGTCACACACGCGTACACACACGTCACACACGCGTACACACACGTCACACACGTCACACACGCGTACACACACGTCACACACGTCACACACGCGTACACACACGTCACACACGCGTACACACACGTCACACACGCGTACACACACGTCACACACGTCACACACGCGTACACACACGTCACACACGCGTACACACACGTCACACACGTCACACACGCGTACACACACGTCACACACGCGTACACACACGTCACACACGTCACACACGCGTACACACACGTCACACACGTCACACACGCGTACACACACGTCACACACGCGTACACACACGTCACACACGCGTACACACACGTCACACACGTCACACACGTCACACACGCGTACACACACGTCACACACGTCACACACGCGTACACACACGTCACACACGCGTACACACACGTCACACACGTCACACACGTCACACACGTCACACACGCGTACACACACGTCACACACGCGTACACACACGTCACACACGCGTACACACACGTCACACACGTCACACACGCGTACACACACGTCACACACGCGTACACACACGTCACACACGCGTACACACACGTCACACACGCGTACACACACGTCACACACGCGTACACACACGTCACACACGCGTACACACACGTCACACACGCGTACACACACGTCACACACGTCACACACGCGTACACACACGTCACACACGCGTACACACACGTCACACACGCGTACACACACGTCACACACGTCACACACGCGTACACACACGTCACACACGCGTACACACACGTCACACACGCGTACACACACGTCACACACGCGTACACACACGTCACACACGTCACACACGTCACACACGTCACACACGCGTACACACACGTCACACACGCGTACACACACGCGCACACACGTCACACACGCGCGCACACACGCGCACACACGCGCACACACGCAAGAACATGCTGACTTTTGGGTCCATCCGAATTTACTTGTACTTTAACGCAACTTTGAGAGACGTGAACGGTGGGCGGCGCTGCTGTCGACGGGCTCACCTGAGCAGGCCCTCCCGCTGCACCATGTGCCGCATCGTCTCCACGATGCTGCCGTTGTGGGCGGAGCGCAGCGACTGCATCCGCGTCTGTAACATAAAAACTATCTTAACCATCAGCCTTTCCTCGCTCGCTCTTCCGGGCTCCCGCTCCCGCCCCTCGCGCGCCCCCCCTCCCACACCGGCACGTGCGCGCGGCCAACAACGTTGAGGAGCCGGACCGGCGACTCATTTTCGCCACGCAGCGTGAGGCAGCACTCCGCGCTGCGACGTGCCGCAGTGACGCAGCAAGGCCAGCGAGCGCCGCGCGAGGTGCTCGTTAGCCGGCGGTAACGACCGCCCGCCGCCGTGCAATTACCGGTCGGCGTGAGGCCGGGCCGGCGGCCGGCTATATAGCGGCGCGCGCAGCGGCGCCCGCCATCCGCTCGCAGGCGCGCCATGGCAGGCAAGGCGGCGCTCCCCGGCCTCGTGCCCGGCCTCGTGCCCGGCCTCGTGCCCGCGCTGCTGCTCGCGCTGCTGCTGCTGCTCGCCGCGCCGCCGCGCGCCCGCGCCCTGGACGACGAGATGGCCGAGCTGGCGCGCATGCTGCGGGAGAACTGCGCGGAGGAGACCGGCGTGGACGTCTCTCTGCTGGATCGCATCAACTCCGGCGCGGATCTGATGCCGGACCCGAAACTGAAGTGCTACATCAAGTGCGTGATGGAGACCGCCGGCATGATGTCCGAGGGGGAGATGGACGTGGAGGCGGTCGTCGCGATGCTGCCGGACGAGCTGCGCCGCAAGAACGAGGCGGCGCTGCGCGCGTGCGGCACGCGCCGCGGCGCCGACCACTGCGACACGGCCTACCTCACGCAGCGCTGCTGGCAGGCGGCCAACAAGCCCGACTACTTCATCATATAGCACACCCGCGCACACCCGCGCACACCCGCGCACACCCGCGCACACCCCCGGCGACAGCTTGTATGTAATAAATAATACACAATTGACTTAACAACAACAACAACTGAAACAATCTTTTTCTCAACCCGCACCTTCTGCCTCCCCCGTGCACTGACGCCGCCCCGCAACCCTCGCGATTGTGACGTAGATGGTGAAGAGCGCTCGGCCAGACCGCAACGACAACGCGACAACGCGACAACGCCACAACGCTACGGGGGCGGGTGTACACTTCGCGGACGGCAGCCAGCCGGGCCAGCTTGAAAAAACAGTACCGCCTTCCAAACTCCTCAGCACGCGGCCCGGGAACCGAACCGAGGGCCCTCCTGTCTCAAAGAAAGTGGACAGACGTCGCCGGGGTAAAGTCAGATGACCCTATGAGGCACAACTCCAACGATCTCCTGGTGATTGAAACAGAGCCACCGTCCGACGGAGCGCCCCGCTCCCCGCGCCCCGCGCCCCGCCGCAGCGCTATCGCCATGTTTCTCGAAACTATTCCAACTGCTATTTGCATATGCAAACACTCTAATTAAAGTCGTTGATAAATTAAATGTTAAGTATACAAAGCTTAACACCCCGGCGGCCATAAAACTTACGTAACACACAACGTACACATGTATAGTAACGAGAAAATAATGAGAAGCAGCGTAGAGTGTGTTCAAACAACATGAATACATGTCATTAGTTTAATTCAAACACCAAACATCACCGCAATAAAACTTATTTACCTCAAGTCATAGTGGTGCTTAATTACTCATCATGCAGAAGGCAGCGCGCGGGTGGGGGGGGGGGGCGCTTCGGCAACAGCGGCTCCACCAGCGAGTACACTTTGTAACTGACTCTCACGGCAGCTGATGCTTACACGCATGTGGGCATATCTTCACGAGGTGGTTCACTCTTTACATAAACGTTTTATTCCGATAAAAAACATTAAAAAGAATACAAGTAACAAAAATTGTACCCGTAAACATATGGAAAAGGAACCCGCTCAGGTAATGTTGTGGCCCGTGGAGACCACCACGCCGATTCTGAGTGGCGCCTGAAGAGGAACGGCGCTGTCGCCCGGACAAGCTCCATTACATGACCTTAGTGTATAAGTATACATTCTTTTATGAAAAAAAATTAAACAATGCATATTTCACAAACTCTGATTGATGTTGGCCCGTCTCCTTCCACACCCATCACATGTGCATTACATTTGTATTGCAAATGAAAAGAGCGACCACCTCTGCAGAGCCATTCACAGGTGTGTAGAAACAATCTCTGCGATAACACTCTAAGACATCATTCAGAGTTGTAACCAGAACAATGATGCTCATTAAAAAGTAGAAAATTAGTAACAGTGAGGAACATCACATGAACTGTAACAATTTTATAAAAAGCAAATAGAGCTGTGAAAGGTAATCACAATACACTCGCACAATCAGTTCGCAGAGTGCTCCAGTATTACATTGATATATTATCTACAAGGTAATTCATTTCATTAAACTCTTATTGAAGTCGACTCCATTCCTTGTGTGAACATTTGCACTTGATAATAAAATGTTAATGCTATTTATGCCCGGCTCTATCCACTTTGACTATCCAAGGGACCATTTCCAATGTAACCCTTAAACTACAAGTACATCTCCCTTTTTACGCTAATTGTTTTGTTTTAACACAATCTTCAGCTATCAGTTCAGACACTAAATTTAAAATTTTGGATTATTTATCATTGTGTAATACATAGGCCGACCGATAAACATTGTTTTACCACATAAATTATTTCTAGCAAACACTTTGGATGTCAAATGAAAAACATCTAACCAATTGTGTGTGAGGATGAGGTCTATGACTGCAAGAGGAATGGACAATAATGGTATTTATAAATAACAAAACACCCGCCGCCATTAACTTTTTCATTTCGATTTACTTTATTAACTTCGGGCAGGGCTTGTGGCACTCATTGAGTACTGTTGATTTACTTTGGATACTACGTTAATGATGACTGACCCATTGATAACAGAAAGCTGAAGATTATATTACAGTAGTAATATCGCTATTGAAAATAGGGGTTGGAGATAAAACGGTAAAAAATTAAGGGTTATATGAATTTTTAATGCCTAGTCATAAAAAACAATCACGGGGAGGGGCACCGCTGTCACTTAGGGGTCTAAAAAATAGTATACAATCTATTTATATACATAAATCCAAAATATAATATGTGAAAGCAAAAAAACAAATTAGTTTTTACAACAACAAATACAAAAAACAAATTTGTTGTAAAAGTAAAGAAGCTATAAAAGATAATTAGGAAATAATTTCAAGAAAGGGCTTCTTGCCAATCTATAAGAATGTAATTTTTTACTGCAGAAGTGTCCAGGCAGCTAATCATCTATTTCTGTCAACTGACAGCAGTAAGCAAACATAACTGTGTTCCGGTTAGAATCAAACTGCTCCTAGTGAAGTAATTGAGGTAATGACATTTAACATTGCATGTCTCAAGACAATCTGTAGAATATGGTGCAGTGTATGTTATCCCAACGAGCACATCATGATGCACAGGTGTATCACTTTACATACAGTACAGGTGTATGACAATAACAAGAAGTAGCATCGCCTAAAAGTTCAAATCAACAAGACATGGAAGCGTGCACTGTGACTGTTTACCAATGAATTTGGAGCAAGTTTTATTTCGGGATTGCTCATTGTGTCACCGGCGACGGCGACGCGCAATAAGGGATGCAGAGCGCGGTCGGGTCAGTCGGCAGCAGTGAAAGTCACTGCCAGCATTTGTTGCGTATTGCGCAAATTTTGCATAACAAACACAAGCTAATAAAATGATTATCGGTTTCCGCGGTCGCGTTATGTTTCCTCATAGCTAATGTAATCTCCTTGGTACTTTACGTAGACCAGAGGCAGGTTTCCGGGGTTTTTTTGAATACTGAGCCCCTGTAACGTGGAGGGAGGCACGGCGCCGGACCGAACGCACTTTACATAAGCGCGCCTCCGCGGGCCCGGCTAGGTTAGGTTAGGTCGGCCCTCGAGGCTGCTCACCTTCACGGAGTCCAGCGGGTACATTATGCAATGCTCCATCACCCCCGCGATCGCTCCGGCCGTCATGTGCGTGACGGAGTTCTGGGTCGGGAGGGTTTCATAGTCCTCAAAGTTCATAATACTCACTTAATACTGACACTCGGCACAAAATAAACACAGAAACGACTAAATTTGTGGCGGATTACCTTTATTTACCAATTAACCAGTGTCATTTTCACTACACTATTTTTGTCACTAAGTCATCTGAAATTTAGAACGAACAATCAAATTGATTCCGAAGCGCGATAGGACGGCGCGCGGCGCGGCGCGGTGTTGCCAGCTGCGGGCAGACTGCGGCCGCCCGCGCCGCGCCGCCCTATATACTCTGCACGGCGGTGCCGCCCGCGCTGCGGTCGCCGCTGGACGCCGCGCGGCGCCGCTCGTGCTGCGTCGTGTGGGGAGTAGACTGAGGAGCGAGGAGTGCGTGCTGGAGCAAGTCCTCGTGGAATTAGAGAGTGAAACATAAGCACATTAAACAAATATTATAAACTTTTTTTTTAAATAAAAATAAGTTTTTGCCTATTCGTAACGTCTACAGAAAATATTTTTTTGGTATTGTTTAATTTTATTTAATATTATCACATGTTATGTTCAGTTAATAATGTATTATTGTATCTGTACCAAACATCCAGTTCGTTTGTTGTAGTGCCACCAACTTATCTGTGAACTGAAAGGTGTCGCCGTCGTCGTTTCAGTGTAGCTAATTAAATCCAATGTGCACAAAATTGGGGAAAGTCGCCACATTTTTATTAATATCATTTAGTTTATATTTACAATTAATTATAACACCACATTCATAGGAAAAGAAACTGCTGTGTGACATCAGGATTATATATATGCATATAGATATAATGTTTTATGTATCCATCTACTGCGACAGCCTTTTGAAAAGAAGGTTAAGGATTTCAATCGTTTCGATTGAAACCTTCTTTGTTAAAAGACCCATCTAAATATTAGTGGTAGGCCTAGTTAGGAGATCTAAGTAAAAGAAAAACGAAAAAATTTTTTTACGATTTATTGAAAACGCGTTTGCAATAATTGTTAGAAGTTTATTTTATGGTTGGCATCTCCTTTTTGGCAGAATTAAATTTATGGACTTTTCGTCTGATAACTCCCATATCAAAATCATCTACATGAACAAAAACACTTATTCGTATTCTCTGCTTGCCTCGTTTGCGAATTTTGGTTCCAGCTTCTTCTGCTGCTCGGCCCTCTTTAAAAATTTTGAAATCAGCCAAGACTTACACCTGAAACAAATGTTTTGTGATTAAACATGTGTGGTAGAAATAAATTCATTATTTTGATATATTTGTAAGAGCTGAGTGGCGACTGTGAAAAGAGCGTCGTTATCAATAATTTAAATGATAACAGAGCGACTATTTTAAAATACTAACAACTGATTTATAAATATATTATTGATATTATACTTTTAATTTGACGGAATTTTACCCTTCATAAAACAGGTCTAAAATAACAAATCGGCCTGAAGGTTGCTTCACCCGTCTTGTACAAGAATGTTTTATTTTAATATGTAAAAATAAAATCAATTATCATATTTGTCTCCCTATTAATCTTTTGGGTAATTTTTATAATGTATACTGACCACACTAACCTGTTGCAGCCGGAATCCGTTTGTATATTTGGTTAAATGGAATAACAGGAGCCTGCAGCCGAACTTCTTCATAAAAAAATGATTTCACCATTACAATAACACTCCGGGTATAACTTTTAACAGCTTTCTGCATAATTAACGCTTAAAATTTAGAAATATCGAAAGTAGTAGACACTGACAGTCGAATGTCATTTCAACACGGCGACCGTAGTTTGTTATTTTTGCCATTTCACTGATAAGTTGGTGGCACTGTGCAATGCGCCAAGGATCTTTTGGCACTTCCGTGACGTTGACAAGGGACGTCAGTGTTTTTTCACTTACCAATTAACGAATTTCCCATAGAACTGAATTGTTTTCACTGCTCCTTTTTTATTACTAGAAACTTAATACATATTTATTAATTACTAGCTAAGCCTAGTTGTTTTAACCGCAGCAACACTTAGGTATCCCAAGAAAAATTTGGGATGAAGAGTTCATATGATAATCCAGGTATCTAGAAAAAACACATAATTACAGAAGTTATTGCTTTCTTTTATTTTTGTTATGATTATCCACTATTCCTAGTAAACCCGCCCAGCGCTTATCCAATATCAAATTACTGATATTAAAAAAAGTTTTATTTTGGTGTCAGGGGATCTGCCATTGCCTATATTTTGTCGGAAATTCAAAATTTCTTACATTTTATACAATGTCTACAACTGTCCGTTACCTGATAAGGCAGAATTGACGGTTTTGTGTTGAAGACATAGTTTATTTATTTAATCCTTTTTGTGCACATAAAAAATAATGTTACCATAAAAATAAATTTGTTATTTATAAAGTGACATACAGATGATCAAATATTTATTCCGTGAGAATTTTCAGTAACAAAAAGTTTGTTTTTAAGTTGTGCTGTCCTTGCACAAACTACAAGAGACATTTCCAGCAGTGGACGTTGATCGATGATGATCTTCACTAACTTGCCTCAACATTAATGTTTTTTTTATGATTCTAAGCAACATCCCCGTGTGAATGGTGGGTGGTTGGGTCAGGGCCTACCCTACTACTACCTTTGAAGTAGAGTACTTTGGGGGACCTTTGTCCAGCAGTGGGCGTCCTTAGGCTGATGATTGGTTAATTGATATTGACCAAATATAGCTACCCAGGCGATTGACTGTCGACATTTATTTTCAAATGCCTATAGAATAGCAATAAGATAATCCATTGCGCGAAGTTTTATTAAGTTCCGTTTTAAAAATGATTTGATTCTGAAGAGTGACGAAAGATATTGTGGCCAAATAACAAAACTTAAATTGTTAATCGAAATAAAATTTTAGTAAGTATGAGGAGGTCCGCTTTCTTTGTTTTAAGAATAATGGTAATACCAAACTATTAAGCTGGGAAAACGATAGCTCTAACCACCAATGGAAATAATATCAACTGTGAGGGTTTTAAAATGCGATTTTCTATAGAAATAAAGAAATATAGAAAACTACAGTTGTGTATGTGTAATACTTTTACCATTAAACTTGTTCAGTCAATATATTTTTAACTAGAGGAGATATGTTTTGGACTGGTTATAAAATAAAAATTGTGACGTGCGAACAGCCGGCTGCCCACCCGCCGCAGGGGTATTCGCAAACACGTAGAACATCACGGCTGAAGCTATTCGAATTACAATATAGTTTCACTTTCCGTTAATGCTTAAAACATGCGAACAGCAACCGCATCTCCTCAGCGGGCAGTATAAGTAAAACGAAAATTAATTGCAGTCGGAAATGCCTTTTTATTACTTTGAAAGCATAGTCTTTACATAAAACCACCGATGAGTCGCTCGTCCCCCCCCCCAGCTGCACTACAGCGCCGGCAGCCGCGCCCGGGCGACGCGGAACGAACTCCTCAGTCGACAGCGAGAGTTCGCTCCGTGCCCAACGACCGCCCGCCCGTCCCGCAGCTAACACGCGAAGTGGTACAATGATACCAATGCGCAAATACCTCATCTTTACATATACAGAGCTGCCCGCGGCGCCGTACCAAATGCTCGCGACTTGGAGTTGTATATCGGCCGGCCATTGCGAAAGTTCATTCTACAACAAAAGCTGCACCGGGCGCGGGGCGCGGGGCGCGGGGCGGCTCGCTGCGGGACTGTTTCTTTTCGTTACATTTCCATACATACAAACTCGATCTTTACAAGCAGCGGCACTGACATACCTTGCGTACAATAAATGGTAACAAATTAGGCAGCCGGACCGGCGCGCCCGCGTCGCGCGCTGCACGCATATAAAATAATATTAAAAACAATAAGTAGTCGGGCGGAGGCGGTGCGGCGGAGTGGTGTAGAGAAGGGGGGGAGGAGGCAGCAGGAGCGAACTGCGTCAGCTGCGCTGCCAGTACATCAGTTTCAAAATTATTAGTACTGCCACAGTCGCCCCCCCCCCCTCCCCCTGCCGTGCATCCTGACACCCCCGCTCCTTCACCCTCCCTCCTCGCGCCCCGTCTATTAAGCTGCACTTACACTAGAATATACTATTTATTTATATGTATCAACTTATCACATAACATGTTCCTCTTACAGTAATCATATTTGGTTCTCTCTAAACTACACAATGATGTAGACGGGACGCGTGTGCGCGTGCGCGTGCGTGTGCGTGTGCGCGTGCGCCGCGCTCTACGCGTCATATACGTACACACGCACTCGCGCACGCACACGCCGCCACCCCCGAGAGCGGCGCGGCGCGGCGCGGCGCGGCGCGGCGCGGGGCGGGGGCACGCTTGTCCGGAAAACGAGTCGATGGCGCGGCAACACCCGGCCGCCGCACGCGGGACCCGGACAACCCTCCCCGGAGCGGCAGTTCTATGAACTGCCGCAAATAATTAAATACCAAGAAAAATCATACCGCACGGGTACTTACCAACTAACGAACCGAACACGTAAAATAACGTGAACAGTTACTGTAATATCATCAATATATAATTTAAATTAAATAGAAGTATGTTTACAAAGGATCGCGCAGGCCCGCGGCGGCGCTGCGCCAAGTGCAATGTGTTCGCACTTGCAGCAGCGCCCGCGCCGCCCGCGCCGCGCGCGCCCGCCCGGCGCACGTTCCGCGTGCACGATAGTTAAGCGGGTATATTTAGCTCCGTCCAGTAAGTATAGTTTCGTTCCCCAGTTTGATTGTCAATTGTGTATCATTTTGTTTTTTTTTCAATACCTTATTTATGTGATAACCATAACAGAAAAATTACAAATGCTAAGAACATTATGTAAATACAAGGGGGACTCCCCGAGCGCCGCGCGGCCAGGCTAGAAGAGGCGCGCGCGCCGCTTGAGCTCGTTGCGGCGCCACTGCGGCAGCCGGTAGAACTCCGCGCGCACCACCTGCAGGATCGCCTCGAACTCCGCGTCCGACAGGTGTCGCTGTGAACACACCGCGCTGCGCCCTCAACCACTAGCCTGCCACCCGCGCGCTAGGGACCCCGAGCGCGCGGGGGGTCCAGCCCCGGAGTACCAGCACGACTTCCCCTTCCGTACGGCTTCAAAAGCACGTGATTTATTTATTGTTGTTACGTCTATATCGACGAAGAGACGACCCGTGTGTTTTTTAATGCAAGAAAATTTAGCATGAAGTTGAAGAAAACAAATGAAGACGGTAACAGTAAACAGTGGACAAGTAGTAACCTCGAGGTTGAGCCGGTCGACGTCGGGAGGCAGACGGTAATTAGTGATGAGCAGCAAGTGGTACGGGTACAGCTTGGCGGGCTCGTGCAGCAGGTGGGAGGTGGCCATGTTGGGCAGCGAGCGGCGCACGCCGCCGCCGCGCGCGCCCACGCCGTACGGCGCGCCCACCGCGCTGCCCGCCGCCGCGCCCCCCACCGCGCTGCCGCCGCGCACCACCACGCCGCCCTCCGTGCTCTGCGGCGGAGACCAGCGCTGTTTACTAAAGGCCACATCGTCGTTTAAACGCGCAACTTGATCTTTACACGTTCGCGCGGTCCTTACGGACGCGACACGAGCAGGCCGTGGGACGCGCGCTGCGTCCACTCCGGTTTTTGGGACATCGACAAAGATGCGTCAGTAATCGTTAATAAGTGGACTTGGAGTAAGTTTTGTTACTGGACTACTGGACTACTCGGTACGCATGCAGCAGCGCGCCGCCGGGGCAGCGCGCGCGTGACGTCGTCTCTCGCCGGCGCCGCTTCACGCGCAGCGCGCGTCGCACTCGTAAGCCCTACGCCCCTCGGGCGGCACTCACCACAGCACTCCTGTCCACGTCGGTGATGGAGCCGGCAGAAACTGAAACATTAGCACACGGGGTCAGTGGCGCGCACGCTCGCGTCTGCGGCTATTACAAAAAGCGAATGCGTTCGCAAACTACAGGCACTGTGAACACTTCAACTGATCGCTACGCGCAGGCGCATGGCGGATGAGTTCAATGCGGCGGAGCGTCGCAAAGTGCAGCCCGCACGACCGGGACGGGTCGCCGGTCTCGCCGCGATCGGCCGGGTGTACGACGATTTGCAAGATGCCAATATATATAATATTTATAACAAAACGTGATGGTGCCGTAAGGCGAGCGGCAGTTTTGGTCGCGCTTGGACCGTTGAGCTCTCTCCAGCAACGAGCGAGAGAGCAACGCAACCCGCGAAGCGACGCTCCGCCGCCGCTGTGCCAGGGCAATGCGGCGGTGTGACGCGAAGGTGAGGTGCGGGAGTGTGATGAGAGGTTTGGTGCGGCGGTGTGACGCGAAGGTGAGGTGCGGGAGTGTGATGAGAGGTTTGGTGCGGCGGTGTGACGCGAAGGTGAGGTGCGGGAGTGTGATGAGAGGTTTGGTGCGGCGGTGTGACGCGAAGGTGAGGTGCGGAGTGTGATGAGAGTTTGGTGCGGCGGAGTGACGCGAAGGTGAGGTGCGGGAGTGTGATGAGAGGTTTGGTGCGGCGGTGTGACGCGAAGGTGAGGTGCGGGAGTGTGATGAGAGGTTTGGTGCGGCGGTGTGACGCGACGGGGAGGTGCGGGAGTGTGATGAGAGGTTTGGTGCGGCGGAGAGTGACGCGAAGGTGAGGTGCGGGAGTGTGGATGAGAGGTTTTGGTGGCGGCGGAGTGACGCGAAGGTGAGGTGCGGGAGTGTTGATGAGAGGTTTGGTGCGGCGGAGTGACGCGAAGGTGAGGTGCGGGAGTGTGATTGAGAGGTTTGGTTGCGGCGGAGTGACGCGAAGGTGAGGTGCGGGAGTGTGATGAAGGTTTGGTGCGGCGGAGTGACGCGAAGGTGAGGTGCGGGAGTGTGATGAGAGTTTGGTGCGGCGGTGTGACGCGAAGGGGCGGTGCGGAGTGTGATGAGAGGTTTGGTGCGGCGGAGTGACGCGAAGGTGAGGTGCGGGAGTGTGATGAGAGGTTTTGGTGCGGCGGAGTGACGCGAAGGTGAGGTGCGGGAGTGTGTGATGAGAGGTTTGGTGCGGCGGAGTGACGCGAAGGTGAGGTGGCGGGAGTGTGATGAGAGGTTTGGTGCGGCGGAGTGACGCGAAGGGGCGGTGCGGGAGTGTGGATGAGAGGTTTGTGCGGCGGAGTGACGCGAAGGTGAGGTGCGGGAGGTGATGAGAGGTTTGGTGCGGCGGAGTGACGCGAAGGGGCGGTGCGGGAGTGTGATGAGAGGTTTGGTGCGGCGGAGTGACGCGAGGTGAGGTGCGGGAGTGTTGATGAGAGGTTTTGGTGGCGGCGGAGTGACGCGAAGGTGAGGTGCGGGAGTGTGTGAGAGGTTTGGTGCGGCGGAGTGACGCGAAGGTGAGGTGCGGAGTGTGATGAAGGTTTGGTGCGGCGGTGTGACGCGACGGGGAGGTGCGGGAGTGTGATGAGAGGTTTGGTGCGGCGGTGTGACGCGACGGGGAGGTGCGGGAGTGTGATGAGAGGTTTGGTGCGGCGGTGTGACGCGAAGGGGAGGTGCGGGAGTGTGATGAGAGGTTTGGTGCGGCGGTGTGACGCGACGGGGAGGTGCGGGAGTGTGATGAGAGGTTTGGTGCGGCGGAGAGTGACGCGAAGGTGAGGTGCGGGAGTGTGATGAGAGGTTTGGTTGCGGCGGAGTGACGCGAATGTGAGGTGCGGGAAGTGTGATGAGAGGTTTTGGTGGCGGCGGAGTGACGCGAAGGTGAGGTGCGGGAGTGTGATGAAGGTTTGGTGCGCGGAGTGACGCGAAGGTGAGGTGCGGGAGGTGATGAGAGGTTTGTGCGGCGGTGTGACGCGAAGGTGAGGTGGCGGGAGTGTGATGAGAGGTTTGTGCGGCGGAGTGACGCGAAGGTGAGGTGCGGGAGTGTGATGAGAGGTTTTGGTGGCGGCGGAGTGACGCGAAGGGGCGGTGCGGAGTGTGATGAGAGGTTTGGTGCGGCGGAGTGACGCGAAGGTGAGGTTGCGGGAGTGTGATGAGAGTTTGGTGCGGCGGAAGTGACGCGAAGGGGCGGTGCGGGAGTGTGATGAGAGGTTGGTGCGGCGGTGTGACGCGAAGGTGAGGTGCGGGAGTGTGATGAGAGTTTGGTGCGGCGGAGTGACGCGAAGGGGCGGTGCGGGAGTGTGATGAGAGGTTTTGGTGCGGCGGTGTTGTGACGCGAAGGGGCGGTGCGGGAGTGTGATGAGAGGTTTGGTGCGGCGGATGACGCGAAGGTGAGGTGCGGGAGTGTGATGAGGGTTTGGTGCGGCGGTGTTGTGACGCGAAGGGGCGGTGCGGGAGTGTGATGAGAGGTTGGTGCGGCGGAGTGACGCGAAGGGGAGGTGCGGGAGGTGATGAGAGGTTTGGTGCGCGGAGTGTGATGAGAGGTTTTGGTGCGGCGGGTGACGCGAAGGGGCGGTGCGGAGTGTGATGAGAGGTTTGGTGCGGCGGAGTGACGCGAAGGTGAGGTGCGGGAGTGTGATGAGAGGTTTTGGTGGCGGCGGTGTGACGCGAAGGTGAGGTGCGGGAGTGTGATGAGAGGTTTGGTTGCGGCGGAGTGACGCGAAGGGGCGGTGCGGGGAGTGGGATGAGAGGTTTGGTGCGGCGGTGTGGACGCGAAGGGGCGGTGCGGGAGTGTGATGAGAGGTTTGGTGCGGCGGTGTGACGCGAAGGTGAGTGCGGGAGTGTGATGAGAGTTTGGTGCGGCGGAGTGGACGCGAAGGTGAGGTTGCGGGAGTGTGAGAGAGGTTTGGTGCGGCGGTGTGACGCGAAGGGGAGGTGCGGGAGTGTGATGAGAGGTTTGGTGCGGCGGTGTGACGCGAAGGTGAGGTGCGGGAGTGTTGATGAGAGGTTTGGTGCGGCGGTGCGGGAGTGTGATGAGGAGGTTTGGTGCGGCGGAGTGACGCGAATGTGAGGTGCGGGGAGTGGTGATGAGAGGTTTGGTGCGGCGGTGTGACGCGACGGGGAGGTGCGGGAGTGTGATGAGAGGTTTGGTGCGGCGGTGTGACGCGAAGGTGAGGTGCGGGAGTGTGATGAGAGGTTTGGTGCGGCGGTGTGACGCGAAGGTGAGGTGCGGGAGTGTGATGAGAGGTTTGGTGCGGCGGTGTGACGCGACGGGGAGGTGCGGGAGTGTGATGAGAGGTTTGGTGCGGCGGTGTGACGCGAAGGTGAGGTGCGGGAGTGTGATGAGAGGTTTGGTGCGGCGGTGTGACGCGAAGGTGAGGTGCGGGAGTGTGATGAGAAGGTTTGGTGCGGCGGCGGAGTGACGCGAAGGGGAGGTGCGGGAGTGTGATGAGAGGTGTGGTGCGGCGGAGTGACGCGAAGGTGAGGTGGCGGGAGTGTGATGAGAGGTTGGTGCGGCGGAGTGACGCGAAGGGGAGGTGCGGGAGTGTGATGAGAGTTTGGTGCGGCGGAGTGACGCGAAGGGGCGGTGCGGGAGTGTGATGAAGGTTTGGTGCGGCGGTGCGGGAGTGTGTGAGAGGTTTGGTGCGGCGGAGTGACGCGAAGGTGAGGTGCGGGTGTGTGATGAGAAGTTTGGTGCGGCGGTGTGACGCGAAGGGGAGGTGCGGGTGTGTGATGAGAAGTTTGGTGCGGCGGAAGTGACGCGAAGGTGAGGTGCGGGAGTGTGATGAGAGTTTGGTGCGGCGGAGTGACGCGAAGGGGCGGTGCGGGAGTGTGATGAGAGGTTTTGGTGGCGGCGGTGTGACGCGAAGTGAGGTGCGGGAGTGTGATGAGAGTTTGGTGCGGCGGAGTGACGCGAAGGGGCGGTGCGGGAGTGTGGATGAGAGGTTTGGTGCGGCGGAGTGACGCGAAGTGAGGTGCGGGAGTGTGATGAGAAGGTTTGGTGCGGCGGTGTGACGCGAAGGTGAGGTGCGGAGTGTGATGAGAGTTTGGTGCGGCGGAGTGACGCGAAGGGGCGGTGCGGGAGTGTGATGAGAGGTTGGTGCGGCGGTGTGACGCGAAGGGGCGGTGCGGGAGTGTGATGAAGGTTTGGTGCGGCGGTGTGACGCGAAGGTTGAGGTGCGGGAGTGTGATGAGGGTTTGGTGCGGCGGAGTGACGCGAAGGTGAGGTGCGGGAGGTGTGATGAGAGGTTTGGTGCGGCGGTGCGGGAGTGTGATGAGAAGTTTGGTGCGGCGGTGCGGGAGTGTGATGAGAGGTTTGGTGCGGCGGAAGTGACGCGAAGGTGAGGTGCGGGGTGTGATGAGAGGTTTGGTGCGGCGGTGCGGGAGTGTATGAGAGGTTTGGTGCGGCGGAGTGACGCGAAGGTGAGTGCGGGAGTGTGATGAAGGTTTGGTGCGGCGGTGCGGGAGTGTATGAGAGGTTTTGGTGGCGGCGGTGTGACGCGACGGGGAGGTGCGGGAGTGTGATGAGAGGTTTGGTGCGGCGGTGTGACGCGACGGGGAGGTGCGGGAGTGTGATGAGAGGTTGGTGCGGCGGTGCGGGAGTGTGATGAGAGGTTTGTGCGGCGGTGTGACGCGACGGGGAGGTGCGGGGTGTGTGATGAGAAGTTTGGTGCGGCGGTGCGGGAGTGTGATGAGAAGTTTGGTGCGGCGGTGCGGGAGTGTGATGAGAAGTTTGGTGCGGCGGTGCGGGAGTGTTGATGAGAGGTTTGTGCGGCGGTGTGACGCGACGGGGAGGTGCGGGAGTGTGATGAGAGGTTTGGTGCGGCGGTGTGACGCGACGGGGAGGTGCGGGAGTGTATGAGAGGTTTGGTGCGGCGAGTGACGCGAAGGGGCGGTGCGGGAGTGTATGAGAGGTTTGGTGCGGCGGAAGTGACGCGAAGGTGAGGTGGCGGGAGTGTGATGAGAAGTTTGGTGCGGCGGTGCGGGAGTGTATGAGAGGTTTGGTGCGGCGGTGCGGGAGTGTTGATGAGAGGTTTGGTGCGGCGGTGCGGGAGTGTGATGAAGGTTTGGTGCGGCGGTGTGACGCGACGGGGAGGTGCGGGAGTGTGATGAGAGGTTTGGTGCGGCGAGTGACGCGAAGGGGAGGTGCGGGGTGTGTGATGAGAAGTTTGGTGCGGCGGTGCGGGAGTGTGATGAAGGTTTGGTGCGGCGGTGTGACGCGAAGGGGCGGTGCGGGAGTGTGATGATAGGTTTGGTGCGGCGGAAGTGACGCGAAGGTGAGGTGCGGAGTGTGATGAGAAGTTTGGTGCGGCGGTTGTGACGCGAAGGTGAGTGCGGGAGTGTGATGAGGGTTTGGTGCGGCGAGTGACGCGAAGGGGAGGTGCGGGAGTGTGATGAGAAGTTTGGTGCGGCGAGTGACGCGAAGGTGAGGTGCGGGAGTGTGATGAGAGGTTGGTGCGGCGGTGCGGGAGTGTTGATGAGAGGTTTGGTGCGGCGGTGCGGGAGTGTATGAGAGGTTTGGTGCGGCGGTTGTGACGCGAAGGTGAGGTGCGGGAGTGTGATGATAGGTTTGGTGCGGCGGTGCGGGAGTGTGATGAGAGGTTTGGTGCGGCGGAGTGACGCGAAGGTGAGGTGCGGGAGTGTGATGAGAGGTTTGGTGCGGCGGTGCGGTGCGCGGGCAGCGGGCCGGCCACGCGCGCTACTTACTACACAGGTCCGTCCTCACTGCGCGCATGGGGGCAAACAATACGTACGGTGAGTGGGTGCGGGCCGGATGTATTTGATTGTTTTCATAAGTTACCAATCCGCCCGCCGCCGACTCGAGCGGTCGATGATATTGTAAGAGAACTCTGGTGGTGTTGTATCGGCATCGTGTCCGAAGTGCTCGACCTCTACCCGATAGCGTTGTATACTTATAGATCGAAATGCAACATGTCGTCTAAAAGAAAGAAGATGGCGGGTCTCGTTACCGATCTGCGCTCTTTGAACGGGCCACTCGCAGGAATGTCCGCGCACTTTCGCTACTGCACCGGTGACAACCACCAACGTACGACCGGTTAAAACTTTGAAGATCTTTTGGTAATGGAATTATAACATATGTGTGCACTTTCTGTCGCGCAGGTAGTGTGCATGTGTCTATTTGTATGTGTATTCTTGTGTGTGTAAGTGTGACAAGTGGCATCACTCACTGTCTGACTTGCCGCTGCTGAAGTCGGTGCTGTGCGTCTTGTCACCCATGCCGCTGAACGTGAAGTCGCCCTGCAACAGGCCACGCTTCGCGTCAAGTTGCGCGTACCGGGGTATACTATTAACTAAGCAATTACTAAAACGATCTAAATTTAAATTGACCACCATAAACAATTTTATTTAAAGAAAAGTATAATACAAAATTCGTGAGTCTCGTAAAAATTCTTTGTTATGTTTATCATTGGCAAGAATCCGATGAAAACAAAAAGAAGTCGTTGTATATATTTGGTGTGGTGAATATACTCACTGCGGTGCTCGAGGAGAAGGTGTGCGACCTGGCGGCGAGGCCGTACCCCGGGCGCGGCGCCGCGCGCAGCGACGACACCACTGTAACACGCGCGCTGCACGCTCACGACACGCCCTCGGCCACCGCCGCGCCCTCCCCGCCGCGCCGCGCCCCGCCGCGCCCCGCGCACGCGCGACTCACGGCTGACGCGCGGCCGCCCCGCGGCGCCGCGGGTGCGAGTTGCACTTACGCACTAATAAGTAAAGGGGAGGCGGGCCCGCCGGTACCTGACTCACGTGTGCGAGGCGCGCGCCCGCCGGCAGCGTGCTGCAGCGCCCCGCGCCGCCGCCTGCCGCCCACACACACACACATGTACACATGCACGAGCTACACGAGCCGCACGAGCTGCACGAGCTGCACGAGCTGCACGAGCTACTCGAGCTACTCGAGCTACACAATCTACACACAAACATGTCCTCCGCGCCGCACGCTTCCACCGCATTCTCACCGCCGTGAACTGATTGACCGCCGCGCGGTGTGCGCGGGGGACCTGCTCACCGCTCACATCGCTGAATCAGTGATGGCGCGGCGTGCGGAGTGCGGGGTGCGGGGTGCGTGAGCGGTGCCGTGATCTTCAATGCTTGCACTACCACATAGACGGAAGACAACAAGTACTCCGCTGCCACTACTGCCGTCACTACTGCAACCACCGGCTGCGTCGTGCCCCGTGCACTTGTCCCGCGTACCGTGTACCGTAGCGCAGAACACAAGACTTATCTGTTATTTGTATTGGTTTGTGGTGACAAATTAAAGTATGTTTTATTGTTTTATTACTTCTGCGTGCGGGCGGCGTGTACGACGTGTTAGTGCTGCGTGGTTCATGTCCCGGTGCCAGAGCAGCATTAGGGTGACGGTACACATTGAGTGCGGCGCCCGTACACGCGCCCGCGTCCGCGTCCGGGTGATACTTTGGGATTCGGTGCACGAGCACATACATCGGCTGCATTAGTATAGCGGTAGTGCGGGCAGGGGCACCGGCAAGGCGTGCGCGCGGTGCGGCCGCGGGGTGGGGGAGCGGGACACACGCGGCTAAGCTCTGGTTGGGGATAAAGCAGCATGCAGCATGCAGCAGGCAGCAGGCAACAGGCAGCAGGCAGCAAGGCGCGCGTATCCGCCGGGGCCGCGCAGCGCCACTTTAGTTATTAACTGACTGCGCACGGACAGCTCGCTGTGCGTGCGGCGGCGCGGCCCCGGCACGCGGCCCCGGCGCAGTAACAGGAGGGGCTCACCTCGCGGCGTCCGGCGGGGCGGGGGGGCGGCCGCGCGCCTCCTTCCTCATCTCGTTTCAATAACAACCGCGCACAATCGACAAGGAAGTATACTTTTACCAAAATATTCAAATTTAACCAGTAACGTCCAATTATTTCTTGATAAACAATTTATCAGCCGCGTCCGCGCGTCGCGTCGCGTGCGCGCGCGGCGGGGCGCGGCGGGGCGGGGCGCGGCGGGGCGGGGCGGGGCGGCGCCCGCGGTTATATACTCATAAGAGTCGCATAAAAGTCTCATACTCGTATTACAGTGCTTATGTACGTACGGTAACGTGCCGCGTTTTGTCGAAAGCAAGTATCAAGATTCAAATACAAAATATAATATATAAGTAAACTTAATTACATCCCTAACAAAGAATAAAACGTATCTTAATGATAATTAGTCGGCGATTTTTGCCGCAATGAAGTGGGGAACTACCATTCGTTGAACAAAAGATAGAAATCGTATCCCATCAACAGCGTGCAAGAAAAAGTTCAAATTATTTGCAGCGTTGTACAGGGACGCGCTATTAGAGACGCCTGAGCAATGTGCCCGTCCAGCCCGTCCAGCCCGTCCAGCCCGTTCGGAGAGCGGACGGGGTGCGGGGTGCGGGGTGCGGCGCCCGTCGGCCCGGCAAGCAGGTTAGTGCGTTACGTGGTCGGCGAGGGCAGCGCCGCGACCGGTTATATTTTTGGGAGTGGTTACACTGGTTAGGCCCCAGTTGGCGCATCGCACACCTTTTCGTTGCAAAGCAAATAGAAATTAGTAGTAACACAGATTATTTTTTTCTACCTTAACTGGGTTAGAAGTTATCATTGAAAAGAGTGTTAACATACTTTTCTAGTGTTAAGCTCCAGTTCAGTCCGCGTCGGTCCGTTCAGTCAGACCGGAGAAATAGTATATGTGTGTGTATACAGAGCACAGCGTTTGTTAGATATTGTAATAGTTGTTAGTGGGTGTGGGTGTGCGTGTGGGTGTGGGTGCGTACCGTTGTAGGTGGGCAGGTGCACGTGGTCGGCGCGCGCGTCGTGCGCGTCGTGCGCGTGCCGCTCGCGGTGGTCGAGCGAGCGCGACGGCGACGCGCCCACCGGCGACGAGTAGCGCAGGCGCGGCGCGGCCTCGCGCGCCGCCGACGGCGTCCTGCGCACCCACGCGAACGTTTATCATATTTCCACTTACTATTTGTCTTAAACGTGTCATATAATTGACTTTAGTCTTTCACTGCTAACGAACAAAAAAAGTTCGAACCTGCTCGCATTTCTCGGATCCAAATTTTGTTTCTTCCACTGCTGCAGTTTCTCGCGCTCCTTAACTTCCTTCAAGAAAACCTGAAACGTTGCAAGCGGTAAGCATGAATAAACTAGTAGTCCCCGAAGCGGTGTGAGAGTAGCGAGTGTGCGGAGGCGGTACCTGCGCGATGCCGCTTTCGATCTTGGCGAGCTCGCGCTCCTCGCGGCGCAGCTTGTGCTCGACGCCGTTCACGTCGCCGTTGTGGCGCGCCTCCTCCTCGTCGCTGTCGCCCATGCCCTTGTAGGTGTCCGACCAGCGCCGGCGCCGCTCTGCCACAGCACACGGGTACACACACATGCACACGGGTCTCACGCGACAGGCGCGGCGGGCGCGGCGCGGGCGCGGCACTCACCGGGGTCCGTGTAGGGGTAGGGCGGCGCGGGGAAGTCGTCGCGCTCGATCTTCGGCTTGGTCCCGGGCGGCGGCTTGTACGCGGACGGGTAGTGCGACAGCTCGATGGGTTCCTGTGCAGGACAGCGTGCGCGTGCGAGTGTTATCCTGATTGTGGTCTATCTTTTCACAAGTAATAGTTTTAAACATAATTTGTTAGTGAAGAATTACAATGACCATGCATGACTATCCAATCCGTCCAATCCTTGTTAAAGAACAAATAACTTAAATACCTATGCATTTTTATTCCTTTCTCTATGTAAATAATACGTTATTAAGCCAATCATTAAAAAAGTACCTATACATAAATAAAATTATCATGTATTAAAAAATTGCTTTAAAGCAATAAGGCCGGCCATTGTACATTGTCATTGCTCATAAATTTGTCTGTTCATTACTTTACTTGGAGTGCAATAAAGAGCATTTACTGTTATAATTATAATTTTATTGTTAGATCCACCGCACCCTCCTCAATGTATATTTGAAGATCCACATGATATTCAGTCGGTGGGGGCGTCAGGTTGTCGGTACCTCGTTGTTCATGTGCGGCGACTTGGGGCGCGGCGTCTCGCTGCGCATGGAGTCGACGAGCGCACGCATGCCGGGCCGCGAGGACGCCTTGCTGCCGGCGCGCGAGCTGGCGCGCGTGCTCGCAGACGCTGAAAGGCACGCGCACACGCACTCTGATATATTCATGTTACGAAATGAGCAGAGCCTGTCTCGCTCGCAGCCAGCGGCTGTAACATGGGAACGGGCGCGCCGTACTCACAGGGCGGGCGGTGGAAGTGCGGCGAGGTGGGCGGGCGGTCGTAGGGCTGCACGCAGCGGCGCAGCGTCGCGGGCTCGCCGGCCAGGTACGAGTAGGTGGTGATGCGATGCGGGGAGCAGCCGCCGGAGCGGTCCGAGCGGTCCCCGCGCAGCACCAGCCCGGGCGACGCGCCGCGGTACCCGTACTGCAACACGCGCACGCGCACGCGCACGCGCACGCGCACGCGCACGCGCACGCGCACGCGCACGCGCACGCGCACGCGCACGCGCACGCGCACGCGCACGCGCACGCGCACGCGCACGCGCACGCGCACGCGCACGCGCACGCGCACGCGCACGCGCACGCGCACGCGCACGCGCACGCGCACGCGCACGCGCACGCGCACGCGCACGCGCACGCGCACGCGCACGCGCACGCGCACGCGCACGCGCACGCGCACGCGCACGCGCACGCGCACGCGCACGCGCACGCGCACGCGCACGCGCACGCGCACGCGCACGCGCACGCGCACGCGCACGCGCACGCGCACGCGCACGCGCACGCGCACGCGCACGCGCACGCGCACGCGCACGCGCACGCGCACGCGCACGCGCACGCGCACGCGCACGCGCACGCGCACGCGCACGCGCACGCGCACGCGCACGCGCACGCGCACGCGCACGCGCACGCGCACGCGCACGCGCACGCGCACGCGCACGCGCACGCGCACGCGCACGCGCACGCGCACGCGCACGCGCACGCGCACGCGCACGCGCACGCGCACGCGCACGCGCACGCGCCGCACTCGCCGGCAACAACACAGTCTCCCGGACTCCACTCAAGCAAAATGTTAATGAAACATTGTAACTGTTTATATTTACAAACCGAAAAAAAGAAATACATTTGAACTTAAATAAAAAAAAATATATTAATAATAGAAACGTCTTTAGCCGATGTTTCGATTTCCTTAAATCGTACGTACGGAATATTGTATTTTGATTAGATGACAGGAGTCGTACGAGTACGAGTACAAGTAACCACATACGGTTGTGTCTCTTTTCAGTTTCCGGTTAACTTAACGTTCAGCCGCGAATGAAGCCACCGGCTAAAGACAATTTAAAATAAAAAATAAACAAAAGTAACGGACCTTCCGGGTGAGGCTACTGTAGGGGCTGCAGTAGGAGCCGTTGACGCTGGGCGTGCGCGAGCGCAGCGAGAACTGTGCGCCAATACAACCGCGGTCACGCTCCGCGCACGCGCACGCGCACGCGCACGCGCACGCGCACGCGCACGCGCACGCGGGGCGCGGCCGCGGCGCGGGTTACGGTGTCGCATACAAATCATTTCAGCTCAACCAGATGGACTAGTGTCCTGCCCGAAGAGCCCTGCGGCGCCCTCGACGGCCGAAGGTATTCGTTACCATCAGGTGAACCGCTAGAGAGAGGTACTCTGTAGAGGTCGAGCTCCCTCTTGGTCTTAACGCTCCACAATGCAATAAAAATAATCACAAAGCCAAACAAAACGTAATAAATTATAATTGACAAACTAAAAGGAAACAGAATGAAAATCTCCAGCAAAGTGAAACGTTTCGCGCGCGGCGACAACTCTGTGTTTCTTTTTTCTTTTCAATCCCGATCGCACCGAGGACGGCGGCGGGCGGTCGCTCGTGTTGTCTATTGACGTTCCACACACCCGGGTGCTGGGTGTGCGGTGCTGGGTGTGCGGTGCTGGGTGTGCGGTGCTGGGTGTGCGGTGCTGGGTGTGCGGTGCTGGGTGTGCGGTGCTGGGTGTGCGGTGCTGGGTGTGCGGTGCTGGGTGTGCGGTGCTGGGTGTGCGGTGCTGGGTGTGCGGTGCTGGGTGTGCGGTGCTGGGTGTGCGGTGCTGGGTGTGCGGTGCTGGGTGTGCGGTGCTGGGTGTGCGGTGCTGGGTGTGCGGTGCTGGGTGTGCGGTGCTGGGTGTGCGGTGCTGGGTGTGCGGTGCTGGGTGTGCGGTGCTGGGTGTGCGGTGCTGGGTGTGCGGTGCTGGGTGTGCGGTGCTGGGTGTGCGGTGCTGGGTGTGCGGTGCTGGGTGTGCGGTGCTGGGTGTGCGGTGCTGGGTGTGCGGTGCTGGGTGTGCGGTGCTGGGTGTGCGGTGCTGGGTGTGCGGTGCTGGGTGTGCGGTGCTGGGTGTGCGGTGCTGGGTGTGCGGTGCTGGGTGTGCGGTGCTGGGTGTGCGGTGCTGGGTGTGCGGTGCTGGGTGTGCGGTGCTGGGTGTGCGGTGCTGGGTGTGCGGTGCTGGGTGTGCGGTGCTGGGTGTGCGGTGCTGGGTGTGCGGTGCTGGGTGTGCGGTGCTGGGTGTGCGGTGCTGGGTGTGCGGTGCTGGGTGTGCGGTGCTGGGTGTGCGGTGCTGGGTGTGCGGTGCTGGGTGTGCGGTGCTGGGTGTGCGGTGCTGGGTGTGCGGTGCTGGGTGTGCGGTGCTGGGTGTGCGGTGCTGGGTGTGCGGTGCTGGGTGTGCGGTGCTGGGTGTGCGGTGCTGGGTGTGCGGTGCTGGGTGTGCGGTGCTGGGTGTGCGGTGCTGGGTGTGCGGTGCTGGGTGTGCGGTGCTGGGTGTGCGGTGCTGGGTGTGCGGTGCTGGGTGTGCGGTGCTGGGTGTGCGGTGCTGGGTGTGCGGTGCTGGGTGTGCGGTGCTGGGTGTGCGGTGCTGGGTGTGCGGTGCTGGGTGTGCGGTGCTGGGTGTGCGGTGCTGGGTGTGCGGTGCTGGGTGTGCGGTGCTGGGTGTGCGGTGCTGGGTGTGCGGTGCTGGGTGTGCGGTGCTGGGTGTGCGGTGCTGGGTGTGCGGTGCTGGGTGTGCGGTGCTGGGTGTGCGGTGCTGGGTGTGCGGTGCTGGGTGTGCGGTGCTGGGTGTGCGGTGCTGGGTGTGCGGTGCTGGGTGTGCGGTGCTGGGTGTGCGGTGCTGGGTGTGCGGTGCTGGGTGTGCGGTGCTGGGTGTGCGGTGCTGGGTGTGCGGTGCTGGGTGTGCGGTGCTGGGTGTGCGGTGCTGGGTGTGCGGTGCTGGGTGTGCGGTGCTGGGTGTGCGGTGCTGGGTGTGCGGTGCTGGGTGTGCGGTGCTGGGTGTGCGGTGCTGGGTGTGCGGTGCTGGGTGTGCGGTGCTGGGTGTGCGGTGCTGGGTGTGCGGTGCTGGGTGTGCGGTGCTGGGTGTGCGGTGCTGGGTGTGCGGTGCTGGGTGTGCGGTGCTGGGTGTGCGGTGCTGGGTGTGCGGTGCTGGGTGTGCGGTGCTGGGTGTGCGGTGCTGGGTGTGCGGTGCTGGGTGTGCGGTGCTGGGTGTGCGGTGCTGGGTGTGCGGTGCTGGGTGTGCGGTGCTGGGTGTGCGGTGCTGGGTGTGCGGTGCTGGGTGTGCGGTGCTGGGTGTGCGGTGCTGGGTGTGCGGTGCTGGGTGTGCGGTGCTGGGTGTGCGGTGCTGGGTGTGCGGTGCTGGGTGTGCGGTGCTGGGTGTGCGGTGCTGGGTGTGCGGTGCTGGGTGTGCGGTGCTGGGTGTGCGGTGCTGGGTGTGCGGTGCTGGGTGTGCGGTGCTGGGTGTGCTACGACGCCGACTGCGCTGCCTCACCTGTCGAGCGCCACCAGCGCCTGCCCTTCGGAGAGCTCCTGCCCGCAGCCGGCGCACTCTGTGGAGCGAAAGTGCGCGAGGTGAGCACCCACACAAGCACTCGCGCGCGTAGCTAGCGACAGCGCGGTGTGGGACGGCTGCGGTGGCACGGTAGCACGGTTAGTATATATGTGAAAGTGTACCATTGGGGTCGTGCTGCCGCCGGTCCACGTCGTCCCTGTCCGGGGAGACGGGCGAGCCCGGCGAGCTGGGCGTGGCGGGCGTGGCGGGCGAGGCGGGCGCGGCGGGCGCGGCCGGGTCCGGCGAGCGCGTCGCCCGCGCCGTGTGCCGCTGCGGCGCCGCGCACCCGCCGCAGATCACTTCCGTCCCGGTGTAAGTCACCTTTTCCCCGGAAGGGAAGGCGCGCCTGCAACCCGAGATGTAATGACTAGCCGTGACGACCGGAGACGCGGCTCCTCCGACTCGCAGACGGTGGACTCACTTGCACCGGGCGCACGTGAAGCACTTCTGGTGGTAGGTGTTGCCGAGCGCGGAGACCACCTCGCCCTCCACGTACTGGTTGCACGCCGCGCACCGCGTGCCGAACGCTCGCTGGTAGTCCTGCGCAGCGCACAATCAACATACACACACACACGCACACACGCACAGTGCTTCCAAAGTCAAACTTTGTGGACACTGCAATCAAAGTTGGTGTAGAGGCGCGACTTTTGTTTGCTGACAGCTGACGTCAGTCCGGGCTGTTCCGCGGGCGGGCTCACCTGCGGGCAGTAGTAGTGTCCGTCCTTGCAGAAGAAGCCGCCGCGCGCGAGCGAGGCCGCGCAGGCGCGGCACGTGAAGCAGGCGGTGTGGAAGTACTTGTCGGTGACGCGCAGCACCTCGCCGCTGCACTTGCCGCCGCACGCGCCGCACACCACCTTGCCTGCGCACACGGCACGCGCACGCGCACGTCAGTACCGAGCGGCGCCTGCCCACACCCCACCCCCCCCGCGCAGCTAAGCTCCTGTACCCGCGCGGGCCGGTGCGCGGGCCGGTGCGCGGGCCGGTGCGCGGGTGGCTAAGCACCGGGGCCGCGCGTCCCGCCCTGCGGAGGTATATCCACATACCCGCGGGTGCGGGGGTCGGGGAGCGGGTCACAGTTCGCGGTTCTTACTCAAATCTGTAAATAAAATACAACTACGCCGCATAATATGTATGACGTCACGTCACGTCGGCACCTAGTACCTAACAATTGTCATGTCTATTAATATTGCCCCTATTTTCATTACTAAAAATGTGATATAATTAGGAGTGGTGCACGAAAGGAGCCGGTGGTAATGGTCAGAAGGGGCAGGAGGGGGGGGCGGAGGCGAGCGAGGGGGCGGGGGGCAACAATTGTGGCAGCGCGCGGCGCCCCCTGACCTCCGGCCCCCGCCGCGCCGCCCCGCGCAGGCGAACGCGCACGCGCACGCGCACGCGCACGCGCACGCGCACGCGCACGCGCACGCGCACGCGCACGCGCACGCGCACGCGCACGCGCACGCGCACGCGCACGCGCACGCGCACGCGCACGCGCACGCGCACGCGCACGCGCACGCGCACGCGCACGCGCACGCGCACGCGCACGCGCACGCGCACGCGCACGCGCACGCGCACGCGCACGCGCACGCGCACGCGCACGCGCACGCGCACGCGCACGCGCACGCGCACGCGCACGCGCACGCGCACGCGCACGCGCACGCGCACGCGCACGCGCACGCGCACGCGCACGCGCACGCGCACGCGCACGCGCACGCGCACGCGCACGCGCACGCGCACGCGCACGCGCACGCGCACGCGCACGCGCACGCGCACGCGCACGCGCACGCGCACGCGCACGCGCACGCGCACGCGCACGCGCACGCGCACGCGCACGCGCACGCGCACGCGCACGCGCACGCGCACGCGCACGCGCACGCGCACGCGCACGCGCACGCGCACGCGCACGCGCACGCGCACGCGCACGCGCACGCGCACGCGCACGCGCACGCGCACGCGCACGCGCACGCGCACGCGCACGCGCACGCGCACGCGCACGCGCACGCGCACGCGCACGCGCACGCGCACGCGCACGCGCACGCGCACGCGCACGCGCACGCGCACGCGCACGCGCACGCGCACGCGCACGCGCACGCGCACGCGCACGCGCACGCGCACGCGCACGCGCACGCGCACGCGCACGCGCACGCGCACGCGCACGCGCACGCGCACGCGCACGCGCACGCGCACGCGCACGCGCACGCGCACGCGCACGCGCACGCGCACGCGCACGCGCACGCGCACGCGCACGCGCACGCGCACGCGCACGCGCACGCGCACGCGCACGCGCACGCGCACGCGCACGCGCACGCGCACGCGCACGCGCACGCGCACGCGCACGCGCACGCGCCGCGCACGACGCGAGCGCGTTCAGATCTCCAATGTAGTATATAATAATTATCCGCGACGGCGGCGGCGGGGCGGCGCGGGGCGGCGCGGGGCGGCGGCGCAGCTGGAATGCGGCTAAACATAGCACGCGCTGGCAGGGCTCCAGCTGCCTCCAGGCTGCAGCCTCCTGCAGCCTGGAGGCGGGGAGTGCCGCACGGCAGGGCGTGCGCGTTACACCGACATTTACATTTTTGGATAACTTTCACCAGAGCTGCAGACTCTCTCTCTCTCTTCCTAGCCATTATCCCATATAGTAGTGGGGCCAGCTTTCTTTATTTTTTTTCTCCACTTCACCCCGGAATGCCGCAGACTGTAGGATAAAGAGTAGAGGGCTTGAGATAGAGCCTTGACATACACGTTTCGAATTCAGGTGTTTAGTATTGATGGGCAAGTAAGAACTTAACGCACGCGTACAGTCCGGGGGTGTGACGGGAGCGTGACGGGAGCGTGACGGGAGCGAGACGGCAGCGGGACGGGAGCGCCACTCTCCGTGCCACGAACGTGTTCAATGAATAGATGCCTAGCGCAGAGAGCACGCGGAGTTAATTGAGAGGTGCGGAGGCGCCGCGAGGTCAGAGTTGCTTATTGGAGCAATTGCAACGAATTGGGGCTCCGGGTCCGGAGGCGGCGCCGCTCCGACAGCCCCGTTTGATCGGATTATTGATATACTCGTTAACCCATACATAAACCGCATCATACATCAGGGAATCGAGTTAAAAATGACATGCTCGCCTCGGCTAAACCTCTAATTTGACCTTCGGCAGTTCTCCCACGCCCATGCGAAAGTAAACTGGTTCACCGATTCACGGGCGAGCTCCGTGAGACGACACCGCCATTGTCAGCGAGTGCAGGAGCGGGGGGGGGGAGGGCGCTCGAAGTCGATGTAATGTTTGCATCAGTTGTGCGCTTCACCGATGTGTACAGCGGCGGCGACCCGGCCCTTTACAATTTCACGGGAAAATAAACATTCTCTTTATATGATATCATAAAATGGAACCCGGCGCCGCCGCCCGCGCCGCCGCCCGCGCCCGCGCGCACCGTTCAAATGAAACGTTTCCTGTTTACGGAATCACATTGACCTACATACATTCGTACGGACGTTTCGTACTTCCGCCGGACGCACGCGCACGCGCACGCCACACACGTGACACAACACAACGCACACGTGAGCGGCGAGAGGTCGCGCCGACCGGTTCACGTAACCAAAAGCAGTTTGGTGGTCGGGTGGTGGTGGTGGTGGCGGCGGCTCGGTGCAGACCCGTGACGTACAATTACTAAGAGCCCGCGCATCGTTTCCTCTGTTCCGACAAGATGCGCTGCTGCCGGCGGCGCGTGTCCTTCGTCAGTTATTATGAATGACAAGTACACTGAGCGGCGCGGGGCGGGCGCGGGGCGCGGCGGCATGTCGCAACAACGCGGCGTGTGTTAATGTTCGCGAGGTCTGTTCGTGTCGTTATTTAATTTTTTATGTAATACTAGCTGCCCCGGCAAACTTCGTATCGCCGCAAAATCAATAAATAAAAAAGCTTATTGATAATTCCAGGCTGTTTCAACTTTAGTAAATAATGTGGTGAAAACTTAACCAGAAAAAAATAATTCGTAATCAAAAGAAATGCCCGTTATTAATTTGGTTTTTCTATTATATTTAAATGCACATGTTGATTGACTTCGACGACTCAAGTCAGGACGTCTTCCCCTTGGTATTATAAATTGAAGGTTATCAAAGTAAGGAAAGTTCTCGCGCACTCAGCGGTAAATAGTGTCACTATCACAAAAGATCAACAAAGTAAAGTTAACACTTAACTACTATTTTGAACCAATCTGAACTCAGGACAGCGGTGTTCCCAGTTGGATTCTACAATCGCTGCACACGAACACACTTATTTACTGCATGATAACCAATCATCTATCAATTCAACCGCATTATGCACAAAAAAAATAAAAATGAACCGAGACAACGCGACCTTTACGCGCAGATTCCCGGTAAAGTTCGTAAAATATTGTCGTTGCAATCAAAAATTGTTGTTTGTCAATGTCAAATGCCAAAAACAAAAATATTCTTTTTTAATTGTATTTGGATTCTAAATGACGGGCAGAACTTCAAATGTTTGACATTCAAAACCAAAGAAATAGAATGTAAAGTAAGGTGACCAGATGTCTCGCTGTTGCACAATTTGTCCCGCGTCCCGCGACGTTTAACAAAAGTCCCGACTTTTAGAATTAAGTTAAATTTTATATTTATAAAAATCATTGTTTTGCGTTCTAAGAATCCTACGGGCTACGACGACTAACGCGTTGCTTTTGCTACCCAATTACTTTGTATTTGTCTCTCTGATGATACACTTCGTGTTCTGCTTCTTCCCATAGAAAATTAAGGTATATTTCATAAACACATAATTTTTTAAACTTAGCTTAAAATACTCGTAGTCTTCATATTTTATATTGATGACAAAAAATCTATCACCGACCTTAACCTTAAAAGAAATTTAAGAATAAAATTTTGCATTTATTTTAAGTCAATTAAACTAATTTAACTTCTTGTGAAAATTTTATAATATTTTAAAAAATTACAACAATCTTTCGAAACAAATTCACTCAAATAAAAAATATGTCAAGGAATACATATTATACATTATTCATATTTATAAATTGTACTTATGTTAATACTAAAAAAATGTTACGATGTTATTACTCTTCAGAGTTGTCCCGCTTTGCCCATCTAAAAATTTGGTCACCTTAATGCAAGGGAAAAGCGAAATTGTTGTTTTTACTACATTCCAAGCATTATTTGCTAAAACTAAGTATACTTAAATGGATGGTAACTCCGGCGCAGTAAATAACGATGCGATGATTTGATTATTATCCCCGGTTTTGGTTTGGTACGTACGCACGCGTACAATTGCACCGCCGAGGTGCGCAATCGAAAGGGTTAAGTTAAAAGTTTTTTGTAGTGTGTACTCGTACTCGTGCGCAGTGCCGCGGGCCGCCGGGGAGCTCGAGCGACTGTTCGTGCCACCCCGCGACTTCGGCGGCCCCTCTAAAGGGTAAAAACGAACGCCGCCCGCCGCCGCCGCCCTCCCACAGGCCGTTGTTCGTTACGGCGAGGATCTCCTAATTAAAAGTCGGAAGCCGAAGGTCGAATGCGAAGATTTTCAGTTTGCGAGTACAGTATTTTGTGTCAAGTTATTCAGTTGATTATCCAAATATTGAATACAAAAGTTGGGGATATGATTGAAATATTCGCTCCGGCTGTACTCAGCTCAGCGCGCGTGACGTGCGGCCGCGGGAACGCCGGCTGCGCGCGTCATGCCGTTGTGCCAAATGGATTCCCTCGGTTCGCGTCGGCAGGCAGTGACGGCCAGGTGTGCATCGATACCGCTTTTCTGCACTGCCAGCGGGGCGGGGCGGGGCGGCGCGGCGGGCGGGGCGGCGGCGCGCTAATAAAGCCAAGGGCGATCGCGTCACCGCCGCGGCCGCGCTCGACACCTAAAGTCGAGGCGAACCACTCGGTTATAAATAAACATGCCAAAACACACTCGAACTTGACTCGAACCTCTGCGGGCACAAGCAAATGTTCTGAACAACTGACCGCAACATGTCCGTGCCGAACATTAACGCGCCGGCCGACGCCACCGTGTCGACAAAGTACAAACAGGACATACATTTATTAAGTACTTTAATACTAATGCAGATATTCCCTATTTAATGTACAGTGCGGAGATCCAGACAGACGCATTTGCATGCTCTGCACTGACCTGTACCGACGGTCTCGGGGAATTGCATTCTTGTAAACGAAAACGCGATCTTTTTTGTGGCGGCGCCATCTGGAGGACTTACGTACAGTAGAAGGCGTGCACTACCAATTGTTGAATAATGCATACTTTCTTGAAATATCCATGAAGTACTTATTAACTTTCTGAGTATTCATGTACTCTCCAGACGTTACGGCTTGTGAAAGAAGAGCAAATTCTTCCTCCAGAGCTTTAACATTTGCGGTTTTTCTCGGATTTTTAGAGAAGTTCCTGGCTCCGTTCGCATCATTCGTAGTTCCAAGTATAGACCTGGAAAAAGTTGTGCTCCCTTTTGGAACCTTCGTGTATTTGTTCTCCGCTCCTGCCGCAGCTGCAGACAGTCCGTCCGCTTGTTGCGCCGGAGTCCAGAGATAGCTCTTTGTATAACTTTATGTAAACTATTCACACCCGACGGCTTCGCTGAACACACAGCATGTTGCACTAGGCCGGCCTTCAATCATTTAAGTGCAGATCTTGCCATCAGTCATGGTCATCGTGAGTTCATGACTAATTGTATGATGGGTACAAGCCCATCACACCGTCCCAAACTGCTGTTTCCATGAATGTTATATAATGCCACTTGGACAATTTCAAACATACAAGTGTTTTCTCTGGTATGTAACATGTTTGGTATGTGATATTTTTGTAATTGAGTTTAACTTTACCGCAACTTCCGAATGTGATCATAAAATCAATAACAGAAGTCTTCTTGTTCAAAACTCTCAAACCTGTCTTCTTCTTGCTTTGTTTAATTACTAAATCTTGAAACTATTTTGGAGGCAAACGTTTCTTAGTAGTCTGCGCTTCACTTGACGAATAGGTAAACGGGACCGAAGATTCGGCGGTGATATGAGATTCAGATGCCAGAATATCTAATTCCATCGGTTCTGCCATACAACCTGAACAATCAATATCACATAGAAGCTAGTCTTCATATTCCCTCAAAAAAAAAACTAATATTCGATGAATTTGCTTTCACTTTGTTTTGAGGGTCTGGGTAAATCTTCCATAACATTCCTTTAACGCAAGACCGCCTTCATACGAGAGATTTCTGGAGATTTTGTATATATGGTTAAAATTTGAGTATCAATTCACGAACAAAGGTTGTAAACAATAGAAAAAAGTTTTTTTAAATAATTTGTACAGTAGTCGCACTTCCGTGAGAGCGTCGACTCGAAGAAGCGCCGGAAATAGAATGCGCACGCGCCGCTGAACGAACGGCTTTCATTGACCGCCGCAGCAGCAGACGGCCGGTTTCCGCTCGTGTGCTACTGCCAAATAATAATTGTTACTAACATCAGTATCACTGTCACCGTCTTTAACAGATCGGGTCGGACAATTTGCGATGGTTAATTTTTTAAGGATTTTCCTGTTTTTTAAAGACTCGCGATGACATTCATTTGAACACATTAGTAGCGGTAATAAGTCAACCGCCTCGCCGTGTGTGACGTCACGTTCGCGGCAGCACATAACTCAAGTCTCCCGCAGAGCTCTCCACCGACCGCGCAAAATGAACGTATTCCGGGCCGGCCGGCGCGTTGTTTTACAATCGAGCAAATTGGGTCGGTGATCGTGTGCGATGCGGAAGTCGGCGCGCGTGCGCCCCGTCTGCTGGGGGGGGGTGTTAGAGGCGCGCGCAACGGGACCGACCAAATCGGAACATTCCGGAACAATCATAAACTTTAACGCGACTTTATTTCTTTTCCGTGTTTCATGAAAACCTATTCAAATTTGGAAATTAGAAATGCGTTAAAACAATAGTTTTCGCACAAATTTCTTATATTAAAAAGCCGAGAGAAGGCGTCACCGCTGCGCGCCGCCGGCGGCCGCAAGTCTTCGTAGCCGCCGAGCTTCCGATAGAACCGGAAATGAAGATTGAGTTTAACTCGGCGCCAAGTATCCGCCCCGCGCCGGTCCGGGCTCCATCCATCTCCCGCTCCACATCGCAGAGGTACACCCGTGTCGGAGCACCCGATTGGGCGAGGAGTACTAATAGGGGAGCGAGCGGCGCAAGAGCGCGCCGGAGAAAGCGTAAGCTCGGCCTCACTTGCAGGTAGAAACGCACCTCGCGGCGACGGACTGACGCGGACTCACGCGGACGGACGCGGACTGACGCGCTCGCAGAGGTCGATCGACACCGGCGCGAGGCGAGCCCGGCAGAAAGGGAACGAGGAGTAAAACCGGCGCGACCGAGGTGTGATCTTTTTAATCAAGTTTTAGTTTTCATATCCAGCGCTTTAATAAACGGGCTCTCGTTTCTTGCAGACGAGACGATAGTCTTAAAAATACCTGTCACTAGTTCCGTCGCCGCCGGCGAGTCGTATGAAGATAAACTGTTAGAATACTAACAGTGTCACGGGTAGCCTTTAGCGGCCGCGCCCGCCCTCTGCCGGAACGGGAAGCAAACGCAATGGAAAGCCAATTACGGAGTGAAATAGGCAGGAAGTCGGCCGAGCGCTTGTTGCGCAACAGCCGGCGGCGCGCTGCGCTGCGCACTGCCCTGCGCACTGCCCTGCGCACTGCCCTGCGCACTGCACTGCGCACTGCCCTGCGCACTGCACGAGACACAGCCGACAGGACGTAGCCACGCGCGAGTGTACATGAAGAAGCGATGACTAAGCCCCGATAAAGTAAATTAATTGCTGCTCCATGTTTTAACGCAGTAATTAAGAACCATTGCCAGAATTGTAAGTTAATGGTGATCGCCATTAGCGCTGCTGCTGCTGCTATGTATTGCTCTCAACCTTACTATATTGTACCCGGTTCGGATCGCGACCCACTTCGCTACTATCGTAACGTGTACATAGTACAAGAGCTCAAGCAACTACACACCGCTGGCCGAGCTGACCATAGCCCTCCGGCCCGCCCCGCTCAGCGCGCCCCGCTCCGCACTGCGCGGCGCGCACGTTGACACAATGCGCGGCGCCGTCATCAAAAAGTCAAACAATGAATTTCATCAGACGGGCGCCGCCTCACGGGAAGAAAATTTATCAATTGAAGCGATTGTGATGCGGCGGCGTTAGCGATTCAAAGGAAACGGCACCTCCCCCCGCCGCCGGCCCGGTCCCGCGGTGACGTCACGCCCCGCGCAGAGCCCGGCGGCGCGCGCGCACCCGCCAGGGATTCAGTGAAATGTGTACAATATGTACTAAATATTATCCGCGGTGCGGGGCCCGGCGCCAGGCCGCCAGTCGCCCAAACTGTTCGCGGGGTTCAGATACGCCGCTCGCCGCTCGCCGCCTGCAATGTGTGTACCGGAGCACACGCGGGGACTGTACGCGACCGGCGGGGTCGGCATTCATCCACCGCGACCACCGCCGCCCACCGCACCGCCGTTTTGGTTAAACTTTAATTCAAACGAACACCACCTACGCGAAGGAAGCTCTTTCGAGTACTTGCAGGGAAAATGTGTTTCGAAACATGCGACTAAATTAGAAGAAAAGCAACGGAACGAGTTGCCTGTGCGCTGCCAGCACGTAGCACGCCATGCTGGGTTAGATGTCTCAGCGAAAATATAAACTAAAAACACATATCAAACAGATTCGGTCGGAGCGAGCCCCGGAGCGGGCACCGGAGCAGCACGTTCACGTATTTGACAAGTTTAATCTCAGAGTACCGAGAGGTAAACGACTGGAGCGTTGAGCCCCAACCCGGATATAATTAGATTGGGAACGGGCCGAGTGTGTGTGTGCGGTGTGTGTGCGGTGTGTGCGATGCGCGGTGTGCGCCCGAGCCGAGCCACATGTAAACGCAACGCTTTTGAAACGAGTCGCCGCAAACACGGCTCGTTGCGAATTTGTAAGCCGCGCGATGAAAGTGACCGCGCGGCCCCGGCGCGGCCCCGGCGCCGTGGAAAGTGATCAGCCGCAGAGTGAGTGCGCCGCGCGCCCCCGCCGCTCCTTTAAACGTAGCCGTCGCGGGTGCGTTTGCGTTTGGGTTTGAGTTTGGGTTTGCGTTTGGGTTTGAGTTTGGGTTTGCGTTTGGGTTTGAGTTTGGGTTTGCGTTTGGGTCCGCGCCCACTTAACGCGGCCGGGTGGCTATCTGAAGTAAAGCACAACGCGCGCGTTCGTTATCAAGCGAGCGCGCGCGCGCCCGATAGCGCTCAGATGTGGGCGCGCGCGCGGGCGGGGGGCGGGGGGCGGGCGGCGCGGCGATCGGATAACTAATGTGTTGGCAAGGTCGCGGCGCGGTGACGCAATGCGCGCCGCACCGCGCCGCACCAAACAACAACAGGCGCTGCGCTGCTGGACCACCGCCGCCGCCGCCGCCGCTACGTCACAAGTGCACAAACCTTTTTTCGCTTGTTTCTCCCGCTCCTTTTCCTTCTCCCGCGCCTTTCTCTCTCTTTTCTCTCGCTCCTGTTTCTCTTTCTCCAATCTCTTCATTTCTTTCTTCAATTCCTTCTCGCTTTTTTTCGTTTTGGTGTCATCGATTTTCTCGGAAAGTATGAAGGTCCCCATCTGCAGCCTCGTATCGGTCTCGTCCTTGGGCCTCATGCCTGTGCCGACGCTGACGCTGACGCTGGCGCTGCACCGGGCGCGCGGCGGTGTGCCTCGCCGTGTCGCCGCGGAGGAGAATCGGTTCACTGCGGATGAGCCGCGAGCCGCGAGCCGACGATTAGTCACGACCGCGGGCCGCTACAGATTTCGATTTCGATTAATGCGGAACCACAATCACTGGCAGTGCGGCGACGCGGTGCGGCGCAGACGTCTATGCGCTAAGAACGCTCGCGGACGACTGTCGGCGCGGCGGCGGCGCGTGCGCCTCGCCCCGCCGCCGCCGCGGCTCCCCCGCGCGCGCGCCGCCGCACTGCCCCCCGCCCCGCCCCGCCCCGCCCCGCCCCGCGCGCCGCGCGCCGCTTTATTAATAAGCTGCAGTTCGTACAGGAGTGGAGTCGCAGGACGGCGTTCGGCCGTTGAACTCGCGGGAGCTTTTCGGAGTGACTAAGGCACGGCCCGAGCAGCCCCGAGGTGCGAACGGTTTCGGTGCCAAGGTCGCGACGAGCGCCGATTTATTAGCGAATCTGATATTAAGGCCAGCGCTTCGACGGCGCAGAAAAGGGAATGTTAATCACTTTAGGCGAGGCTTAAGTTATTATCTCTTCAGATCGCTAACGACAATCTAAAGCAAACCAAAGCATAGTGAGCTCTTCGGAATACTTTCTACAATGCAATTCGTGTGAACCTGGAATCCCAGAGACCACGAGGACTTAAACGGGAAAGTGCTCCGAGTGGATTTATGTAATTATCTTTAAGCAGTGACAGACGTAACATTAAGAAGCACGTGCGGCGCCGCGGCCGGCCCGCACTACACTTTGGTATATTATAAGGTTGTCAAATATCTCCCTTCCGCTTTTTTGCTCTTTATTCAATGCTTTATAAACAGTGTTACAGTGATCGGATTTAGTTCAAATATGCGCCGTTTTGTTCGATAATCTGTTTCCATCTAGACGGCAACTTCATAATACCTCCCTCGTAGAAGCCCCTCTCCTCCTTATTTGCGAAGAACTTGGACAGCCACTTTTCACAAGCCTCTTTTGAGTTCAACTTTACACCACCAAGGGCGTTCACCATGGACAGGAACAAATCATGCGGCACCCAAACATCAAGCTTTTTTTTGTATCCAGCCTTCTGCAGATGGTTTAAAATGGTTTGGTGACTAACTCCCATCTCCTGGGCGATGTCACGAGATGCCACATGCCGGTCTAACTCGATGTAGTCCATGATTTGATCGGTATTTGTCGTCACAGGTCTTCCGCCGGCTGGCTTATCCATGGTGTCGTTTTCACCGGCTCTGAATCGTCAAAACCATTCCTCCGCGGTTCGAAGTGATAGAGTACCATCCCCCAAAACACCATTAATCTCACGGAACGTTTCTCTAGCGGATTTGCCTTTAACGAAGGAAAACTTTAAAATAGCGCGAATTTCGGCGTTAGTGAACTCCATGTTTACACGTCTATAACTGTTGAACGCAATATCCAAACTAATTATGCATAGCGTCGTTTTGTAGGTTATGTCAAGACCTTTCAAATTATGTATAGTATTGCTAGATACGAGCTCTGTAGCGCTTTGTACATAGCCGCGAAATTCAAAAGACAAAAAGGTGGAAGAGAGATATTTGACAACCTAATATTTTACAAGTGCAAGAGGGCGCCTCGCAGTTACAAGAACTTGCCTGTGCCGCGGCGTGCCCGCACCAGCGTGCGTGTGCGTGCGTGTGCGTGCGATGCTCTAGGTTACAATGTAAACGATGTCGTCGGCCGGGCTGCCGCGCCGCCACCGCCGGAGCGCCGGATCACCGGCCACTGGAGCCCCCTGGCCCGGGGTGGCAACATGCCGGTTGGGCCGACTGTGCCTCGGAGTACGGGATGCCATCGTGTCGACGCACTCGCACTCGCACTCCGGGCATCGTCGGCGCAGCCGCAAACACCGCGGAAAACCTCAAGTGCGCGAGTATGAGAACCACAAAGGGATTTCATATTTAAGCCATTTGAGGTGAAACCTCAAGTACGTGAGGTTCGGGTACTCACAAGTTTCTTCATAGACATCTAAAAAAAACTGACTAAAACCACCCGAGCCCCCGGCCCGGCAACTACATAGCACAAAGAGTGAGCCTCACCGTCCAGCGAGGCAATGCCGTTAGTTTGCCCGGTACTCTGCCAGATGAGGATGACCTGGGACATTTTCTTTCTTTAACCCATTAAAGCCCAAAATGAAACTGTAGTATATTTTTCTATTGTTTTTCTATTTATTAGTCCATAAGGGATAAAATATGCTATATAAGAAGATAAAAAGAAAAAAAAATATGTACATATCAAGTTATAGGGGTGTACACAGCCGTGTACAGTGGGCGCTTTAGGAGTGAAATTGTTTAATACAAGGTCGTTCAACACATAGCGTTATCAAACATATTTCGCAACGCCAGCGAATTCTTTGGTGACAAATAACACATCGCAATGGGTTTTCATCCGTTCAGGATTATGACCATTATTGTTCCGACCCCCTAGTGCCGCTGAGGATGACGGACGGCTCTTAGTTTTCGTTGGACGTAAATAAGTCCGTGCAATAATTCGTCTGAAAGATAACTGGTCCATGTAAGTTATCTCTTGTTTAGTTTTACTGAGCAAAACATGTAGTCGCCAAGCATTTGATATCGCCATATCTAACAAATAGGTAAGTATAACCCACCACCACTTTTTTCCTTTTATTGAAATCCGATAAAGGCTGATAGACTGATCCATTTGGTCAACTCCACCCATTCCTTTATTATAGTTGACAAACATTTTAGGTATATACGTCAACCTTTTGCTTTCTGATGTTACACCATCGTTTGACTTTGCCCAGAGGCTCTATGTCATCAAAATTAGTTCCCATTGTATCGACATTATTCATTCTTTGTATCAAAACTATAATCATATTCCGCCCTAGGCTTCTTCTTCATATTTTTTATTGTGATCAGGGGACATTTCTTCGTCCGATTTTCTCGAACGGTTCCAGTACCTCTAAAACTTAGTCTACCCAAATCGAGCAACAATTGATGATTAGTAAAAAAATTATCGCAATATACGATATGCTATTTAGGAACTACTACTACTACTACTTCATCATTGCTTTTATCAGCCTAAATTGATTTCAATGCTTCCTCCAGTCTCTTATAGCTGGTAAATACGTTCCGATTGGCCATTTCAACTTATAAGTAATACTGTAAACAAAACAAAATTTTAGTACGAATCTGCCCGCTGTACCCGCCTGTGTACACCAATGAAACAAACCCTACTTGACATGTTTTGTAATAAACTTTCATTTTTATGTTATTATTACCAACACAAATAAATAGCCTCCATAAAAATAAAAAAAGAAGTTGAAATATTTCACTATTTTTGATAAAAACCAACAAAATAATCTTACTTAGTGTTCGGAATAGGTACTTAGTACGGCTGTGGGTACGACCCACAATTTTTTATATTTTTCTCCTCGCACCAGCGGGTATCGGTAAATACCTCTCCGTATTGGACGGACGCGCGGGCTGGTGCGGGGAGAGAGTCGGTTGGTAGTCGCGCGGTAGCGAGGTCGAGTTCGGACGTGGTCTCGCGCGGGTCAGCACGTTCAGCTAGTGTTGCGGTCCGCGGTTCGATTACTTAGCGGTGTACCGGGAGGCGAGCTGCGCTGCCACTACAGGGGGTTGCAGCAGGAACGGCTTCGGCTCGCATCCGAATACTGGACTTATGTATTTGACTTGTATTAATACTTGACTGACTGACTGACTGACTGACTGACTGACGGACGTGACAATCTTGAAGACGTCTACAAGGAGCGACGCGGGCGCGTGTGAGGTAAGCGGGTAGCACGTAGTTCACGGAGACATTGTGCCGCGGGCTCCCGAACCCGTTTGTTCGGCACATCGTGCTGGTAGCAGAGCGTGGTTTATAACCTGGTAGGTTATAGTCAGGTTATAAACGGTTATATTCGGGTACGTGTTACGTTGCGTTTATAACGTCCGCTCGTCACGTCGTAACCTCGTTAAACATAATCAATTGGTTTTACGCTTAGTTTGTCGTATTGTTATACATTTATTATTTTTTGTTACGTAACCGTTCTAGTGAACAGGTGTGCGGCCGATCGGTTTTTTCATTGTTTTAGTATAGTTCGAGATCGCGACTTTTTTTTCTCTGTCCTACCGACATTCTTTTTTTTATTTTATTTTTAATAATGGCCG